>WEKY01002952.1:28468-119359 GCA_013390045.1 Picathartes gymnocephalus | reverse complement strand
AAAAAAAAAAAAAAGCAGATTCTTTTTTCCAGAAAATGTTTTTCACAGACATCAAGGAGTAAACACTCTATGTCTAATACCTTCACAAAGAACTTCAGACTTGATGATCTGAGGAGATCTACAAAAGATCAGAGAAAGGCTATGAGCAGCTATGTTTATCATATTCATCTTAATAATTTTCCTGCTATTTTGTGTTCCTCCTTTTTCTTTTAGGCACCTGATCTTGCATTATGTGCTTACTTTGTGAGTGTACTGGGTTGGACTGGTAGCTGCCTCACATGTAGGCCATGTGTGGCAAAATGGGACCTCAACTGTCAACTGAAGCATCTATTTTCTCTCCACTCAACAATGTAAGTAAAAATAGAGATTGCTGAATGGAGTTTTTCCTCAACATAAGGCCTGTGAGCCTCTTAAAAAAACATCTGTGAAATGAATTGTTCATGTGCAGACTGAATGTGTTGATTAAATTTCCAAAATTTTCTTTGGTCAATTAGAAAGCCACCTGTAGTGCATTTTTCCCTTAACCCACTGAGATGCTAGGGATATTCATGAGCTACTGACTATTTGGAGCCAAACTCTGCTTTTATTTAAACAGTTCACAGTCATTTGAGCTCTACTAAAGGTCATGCACAGATTGAGATTTCTTTCATTAAAGAGGAGTGATTGTCAGCTTCATCCAAACAAGAGCAGTTTCCTCTTGACACATATATGACTTTATGACAACTTGAAGATCCTTGCATGTACTGCAGGTGATCAGGGGAAGTTCCTCTCTAGGACAAGGATGTAGGACAAGGTTTTGCCTTGTGACTTCCACCTGCCCAGATGCCAGGTTCCTGATCTCCCTGGACTCAGTTGGCAGGTAGGACCACTTGCTGACCTTACAGTGGTTCAAAGCCTTTAATAGTTGCCTGTGCTAAAGGCAAATCACCTGAGTAACAGTCTATGAGATTTTGTGGGGGTGAGAGATCAAAATCTGTTTGAAATAACGAGATCCTAACCCTGTTTTTGCCACTTCAATGCACTATTTCAAAATGTTGCTGTGCTTGGTGGTTTGTTGTGTTGTTCCCCAGTACAGGACATGGCCATCAGGTAGGTCTGGACTTCATTGCCTGACAGGGTGGCAAAAATGGCTGATGTTTGGTAGTTCAGCCAGTCTGGAAACCAGGCACACACATTTTGGAGGAAAAGTGAAGCTATCATACTTTCTGCCATGAGGGGAGGTTTGTGGCAGCTGCAATGTATAGACTGCCATGCAATTTAGTCCTTCTGAGTCAGAAGCCACTGAACATCACTGGGTGGATGCTGCAGCTCTTTACTCTTTAGCAGCTCCCATTCCCATGCGACAAATTCAGCCCATCACAGAGGGAAAGAATAGCATTCCCACAGAAGTAATGAGAAATCTGAATCAGAGGCAACTGCTCTGCCCAACTTGAAGACCGCCAGTGCCTCAGCACACATAACTGGGAAAGATCCATATGGAATCAATTTTGACAATCCAGTGGGTGACATGAAGTGGAAAACATTCAAGGAGGGTAGAAAACAAATAAACAAACAAATAAACAAACAAAATCAAGAAAAACTTTTCTTGTTTCTTATTGCTCAACAGTTTACTATGGTTATTGTTCCATTTTGGCCACAAACTTGTGACCCCTCTCATTTTATTTAGTACTGCTTTCAATTCCCTTTTAAAAACAAAACAAAACAAAACAACTCAAAGTGTTGCTAAAGCTGTGTCAAACTTATTTATTGCTGTTTGTGAGTCTTGCATGGGCTGATGTTAGTATCAATACCAGAGATGGATGGGACACCTGCTTGCACATACACAGTGCTGAGCCACCAGCGATGTGTCTTGACTGGACTTTGGAGTATTATATGAAAAGAGAGGTATGAGTTAAAGGAATAATTATATTTAACAATAGTCTGCATAAACAGCAGGCTTCCATCCTTACACCAGCACTGGTTGAGGTTTTGAAGTGCTGCTAATGCAGGACGAATTAATATTTTCACAATCTAAATAAATATATATGATATACCTATACATATATTCATATCTTAAAATGCACACATACAAAGGCTTACATATACAAATACATTTATATACATGCAAGATATCCAGAAAACTGTGATCAGTGTGAATGTCAGGAAAAGCATGACCTGAACTGCTTAAATGTGTGTATGACAAGGCCTTCTCTTTCATATTACTGTTTCACCACTGTTATCCCGAGAAAAGCCAAAGAATGGAGGTGGCCCAGAGAAAGTGCAAGACTTTTAGGGTGCCTTGCCTGCTTTTGCAGAGGTGCTATCTACTGCTTACATGCTGCTTTAAGGATGCAGCTGTACTAACACAATTACCTTTGTTCCATAATTTGCTCTCTCTCTAATAGGAGGAACCTGTCCAGTCCGCAGAAGCCCCTCACCCTGGAATACTCAAGACTGAGGGAAGCTGAGCCATCCCTGAGCCATGCCTGACTGGCTCCATGTCAGGCATTCTGTTTTGCCTATAAAATGTGAGAAAAGCCCCAGTGGGGTAAATGGTACTTGTGCTGGCCAAGGAGAGGAGCAGCCTGTGGAGATGTAGCTTTGTTCAGAGCACAGATGCCTGTGGATAAAACCCTCCCAGGTCATATTTCCTGGTCCCCGGGAGGTTGAACGGTCTGTAGCCAGGGATTGGTCCCTGTGCCCAAGCTTGCCCACGCCGTGTGGCTCGGCATGGGGTAGGAGAGGCCCGTGTCTGCACTCCATGGAGCCCCAGGGATGCTGGCACTTCCAGAGCTGTGTGGCTGTTGGGAGGAGCTTTTCTGGAAGACAGCTCTGGAAGTGGGTGCCTCAAGCCATCTACATCTTGCCTTAAGTTCCAGAGCACTTTCTTTTTTTTTTCTTGTTCCTGACTCAATGTGTCACAGAAGACTTCTGGTAACAACTTGCATTTGGCTGGAGATACCATGAGAAAATAACTCCCCCAGTGCTACTTTTTTCTGGCTCTCTCTTTCGGAGTCCTGGACAGAATTAGAAAAGCACAGTCACACCTCTCCTCCTCCAAACTGTGAATTTATTCCCAATCGTATCACTTTTCCTCTTCTCTTGTGTATTGCAGACACTTTTGATCACATTGTTTCCTTTTTGGTCACTTTCTTCCCTGGCTGGACTCAGCCCAGTGTCCCCACAGGCAGAGCCCCGGCAAGACAGGGTTTGCTTTTACTTTAGACATGATCTGGCCAGCAGTGCACCCCTGCCAGCAGGAGCAGCCAGGAGCAATCCAGGGAAGGAGGCATCCCAGGTTCCAAAACGTATTGCTGAAACTCTGCCAACAAATGTAAGGGTGAAATAATGGTACTCAGAAGATTATTTGCAGCTTTTGCTGGTGGCATCAGAGTCTGATCTCAATTACTATGAAGTAACCAGGCTAGATTTGGATCTGGATTAGACTGACCACATTTAAGTCCCTTTTAAAAGTTTGCTTCTGCCACGCCACTCTAATGAATCAAGTTGTCTTGCACATAAAGGCATATTATTGTCCTGCTTCCTTAGCATCTTTCTATTTGTTTGTTTGTTCTTGGGCTTATGCATGAAATTTTCACCAGTAAAAATATAATAGGCTTTTAAATTAAATTAATTAAAAAGATAAAATTGTCTGTGAAGATTCTTAAATTGAATTACATCCATTTTGCTATGGACAGAGCATCAGCATTGCAAAGTGGGTCTAGTACTGTAGAAGGGTTTGTTCAAGCAGTTACTTCTGATTGTGCCAGATGTTTACAGTTCTGGATTAATTTTCTGACATTTCTATCTGAGAACTTCCTAGGTGTATATCTCACTTAGACGCTTTTGCAGAAGTTAATAGCCTGGATCCAGCTGTTTTCAAGGGTGACATTAAGGAAAAATACTTTGGCAAAAATTTTATTTTATTTTTCTTTTGTCCCTTTGCTTTTAAGAAGGGCTAGTTCTTCCATGCATTGCCACTAGGATTTGAAACTTGTCAGGGAAGGAAATTTTTTTTATGTTTGGGGTATGTTCTCTTAGTTTCCAGTGAAAACGAGATTGAATTTTGCATACATGCTATAGCCGATTATTAGAAACTCGTGAGGTATTTTTCTAAGAATTATGGTCATCTATGACCTAATCTGCCCCACCACAATTCCTCCTAAGATTAGACTCAGTTCAAAATATCATACATCTGGGGTTTTCTTGGATATATCCTCCTTTTTTCACTCTGGAAACCTTGTCAATGCAGATTTTGAGGAATACATGTCCTGCCCAGATGGTCTGAGCATGTGTTGTAAGTCTGGTGCACTCCAGAAATCCTTGATTTACTGCACAGAGTAATTGTCCACAGTGTGAGGAGCACAGTCACGATACTAGCTCAATAGGTGCTGGAAAATACAGAGGTATGCTGCTCTCTGTAGGGAATCATGAGCAAAATGCAGAGGTTTGGAAGCACCGGACTTGCTTGGGCAGACCAAGTGAAGAGGCTTATTTCTTACACCATCATTTTAATGCAAATTTAAAGCACAAACTTTTAATGCCACTTTTGTCTGTATTATGAACATGAGGCAAATTGGTATTCAGAGTTACTACTCCTGGATTGTCCAGTTGAAAGATGGATGGTTTCTCACAGTAAGGAATCTTGTATCTGATAAATATATAAGAAAATCACAGTAATGATTTTAATCTAACATGACTACAAATCAAAGCATGAACCGCAGTAAATGAACAGTTGGTGACTGAAATGTGATTTCCTGCAAGTATATCTGCTATTTGATGGTGGTAGCAAAGTCTTCAGCATAGAAAATATGTCAAATCCAAAAATGTGTGGATGAAAGTATTATCTAAGGTTCCAAATCAGGAAGTATCTGCCTAGGATGACCTAAAAAAATGAACAAAAATCTAAAACATGTAGTCAAAAGCTGTTTGATACCAATGCTTCTGAACAGCAACATTTAAAATTTCTACTGCACATGTCATTTCCCCAGGTTTGGTTTGTTATCTCTGTGTGTGTACTAATGTGCCAGAAATGCTTATCTTTTGGGAAAATTTATGGCCTGCATTATGCAGTGACTTGGTTACCAAGACAGCAGGTCTCATACATTTAAGCTGGGTTTATACTTTTGTGGACTTATTTGGGGCTGAATTTTCCATGTATTGGGTCCTAATACCACATGGTCATTAAAAACTCAGGAGGTGCTGGACTGGTATGTAGTGCATTCCTTGACAGGTGGGGCTGAGGCTGCTCTGACCTTGCAGCTCAAGCAATGAAATTGGAAAAAATTTCCTTTGCCAAGAGTAAATCAGGCTTCAGGTCACTGGGGCTGTTCTGAGGGCCAGCTGCAGTCCTGGGGAGTGGCTTGCCCTCTGCTCTGTCATGCCATGCTGGTGGCCCTCCAGGCTACGTCCATGTCAGGACAGGTACATCTTCTGCATCACACCCACCTTTGGTCTGTCATTTGGGGTTTTTTAGAAAGGGGTTTTATTTGTGTTTGCGCATGTGCAGTATTTTTGTGCAAAGGCTCTTTCACTTCCACAGACGTGTTTTTCATTTCCAAGATAAATTGGGATCTAATCCTCCACACCCAGTGAAGATACAGGTAAAGTTGAATGGGTCATATTTTGCCCTTTCATCTCACTGGTCATTACTCATTTTTCTTCCAAATCAAGTCAAGCCAAGCCATTCCAGAAGTTATCCTGAAGCAAAATTTTGGGCAACATTCCTTTTTAACACATTTTTGAATGACAGAATATTCATATATCATTTTTGAATTTAATGTTTTGAATAACATTTCATCTATGTATCTTTATTAGAATAATATAAAATTTCACAGTGTGTCTGTACATTAAGTGTCAAGTTTTCCCACAAGCTGCACATTGAGCTGGAAAAAAGGATGAGACATATCAGTTCATATTAAGCACTGGTGCCACACATAAAACAAAAGGAATGGACTGTATCAGTTAGGATCATGGTTTGATTATATGTCCTCAATAATAATACACAGAATTGAACAATATGACAGAGAGCTGTCGCTAAGTCAAGAAAAAAATGGTGCATCATGAAACAGGTAACAGCATAAATCCATACAGAAACAATAAAAATGCAAATTATTGGAAACATCTTTTTGGGATGAGAACTACATAGCTTTTAAAATATGTTCATGGAGAAATTTTCCTTGCAGTTTATAGAATATGAGAATAATTGGTTGACCTTACTGGCCTTTTCTAACAAACTTACATTTCAAGAAAGTTTTCCAACCTGTTCTCATGTGAAGTGAATGGAAACGAAAGCAGATTTGGGCCCTGTTTCTATATGGTTCATATTAGAGATGGGCTCAAACCAAACCCACTAGATCAGAACATTCCCAGACTTTGAGGAAGTTTGGCTCCGATTTCAGTTTTAAAATTCAGTGCTGGCTCCTTTCAACAAGGAACTAAATCCTCTGAGCACTGCTTTGGGAAATTTGGATCCAGATCAGTATATTGCATCTGCAGCTGCAGCCCTCATTGAAATCTAGAGCTTCTTGAGACCAGTCTAGAGGGGGTCAGGAGAGCACAAAGCTCCCTCAACCTTTCATCCTTGTGTGTGCAGTGTATCAGCCCTCACAGGAAGGCTATGTATCCCAAACCAGCCAACCTGCTGGTTAGTTTTCCTGTAGTGTGTGGACTCAGCGTGAAATGGGCTGATCCTCTCCTCTTGAAGGGCTTGGTGCATTCCCTTGAAAAGCAAGGCCATTCTAACGGTTGTATTTGACAAGTTTTCACTGTTCCAGTCCCTGATGTGTAATTGAGGACTGGGATGGTGAGGGAACTGATTGGTCAGATTGGCTAGCAGAAGTGTTAGTGGAAGCCTACAAAATGCTTGATGCTGGAAAACCTGGAGTTGTGAGTCCTGGAGATTTGCTGATGATGCCAGTGACAGCAAAACAGACCTGAAGTTTCTGCTGCTGTTATACATAGTAAAGCCATTTTTATTACCTTTTTTTCCTTGAAGTCAGTTAAAATAGTCTAAAATATTGATCCCAAGTTGCCTATGTGACCACATCAAAGACACCAAGATACTGAGCCTCTGCAGCAAGGACAACAGGTACGTCAAGGAAAGGGATAAGCACACCTCCTAGATTTGGTCCCATTCTCTCTGCCTGAGTATCATGACTGAGCTGCAGACATGTGTGAGAGACCCTGCAGCGATGGAGTCATGAAGAAGAGCACAGTGATTTCCTCTAAACTCATTATCTGTGCACGAGGAGATGAGAGGGGAATTCTTGGAGACTTCAGCAGGAGAAAGGGACCTGTATCCTAGCTCCATTCACCGAACAGCTACTTTCTAGTTGTTCACTAGACACATCCTTCACTCTTGTCTGTAATATAAAGGGAGCAAAATGGTTTTTATTCCTTTGGTGCCAGAGATCTGACTTGACTGTCACAGTCCAAGCTGCTGTTCAGCTAATAAAGCAAGGGCATTTACACCTCTGTTGTTTGTCACAGTGCTTTGTAAGACTTGTGTGGTAAGAAACATGTGCCTTGCAACTTTTCCACGAACACCATGATCCTGTTTGGCCATGAGGATTCCTGAAAACTGAGCATGGCACAGGAACAAGACAGAAGATGCATTTGGGAATGGAAGCAGTATGGTCTGCTTTTCCCCATCTTTCTCAAAACCCATTATTTTTTTTACTTCAATCTGTTGCACTCATTTTGTGTCCATTTTAGCTGTCTAGATTCAAGCTGTTCAGTACAGTGGCTATCTTTCACTTTCTCTTCATATGGCATGTAGGACAAAGGAGAGCCCACTTCCAGTTAATCTTTGGTGATATTGTATTAAACATGCTTATTCTTAACACTGCTTTTAAAGATATCTTAACACCTTTCAGGTTTAAATATTGACTGTGTCAAAAGTCACTTAAATAGGTAACTCACTGCAGTGCTACCTCTCAAAAAGATTTTGGCCATCTCCAGTTCTTGTTTCAGACGGTCTTTTATTCTTTATGTTAAACAATCACTGTAATTGAGCCTATAGACCTCCAGTAAAATTGTAATCCACCAACTTTTATGAGTTCAAATGAATCAGCAGTGAGTGACCCAATGTGGGAGAAATTATCAGATTCTTAAGGTGGTTTGAAGGAAACTTATTTCCCAAATAATAATAACAAGACATCTTGTGCCATCACTCATCAAGCTCCTAACACCTAATCTGGTATAGAGAAAAGCTTTCAACAAGTTCTTCAAAGGGGTTATGGTTTGGTTGTCCACTAAGTATTTTTATATGACCTCTGGTGGAAGTGTAGCATTTCCCCAAGCATGTGGGGGTGCTAACTCCTGTTACTGACTTGCAGAAAACTGCTCATGACCTTGCTGAAGGTTGATGGAACATAAAGTGGTCCTTGCTGAAGCTGGAGCTGCATCTGCAAAGAGGCAGTGACTTTGAGCTTTATTTTTCTTCAGCTGTTAAATGGTCACTGAAGTAGAACATGTAATATTCCACTTTCTAAAGACCTTAAATCATTTTTAAGCCACTTTTCACTGTGCATTTTGACTTTCAAACAAGGTTGGTTATGTCTAAGCATCACGTAATACTTTTCTGGGACTCTAATTATTTAGGCTGACCTCATGTCCTAACAAACTTTGGCAAAAGCTTCTTTTACTCCTTTTCCCAGTGGAACAAACTGCATTTACTGAGCTGTAATTTTGCCATGTTAAAAAAGGTGGAATGCCTGATGCTTTTTATACTTTTATTATTCTCTCATTAATGGAAATTACATTAAGTTGTAGAACGGAGGATTATCCTTACATTGTAGCCTATGGTAATTTTACAAGGGGAAACAGAGGTATATATTAGTCTGACCTCATTTTTGCCAGGTTACGTGAAGTAAGCAAAGTGCTGGAAATGCGTATGTAAAAAGCTCACATAGTTAAGGCCAGAATCTGCCAAAATCCATTTTTATCCCTAGGCTACTAGTCCTACTGTCTGGAATTCCCTCCCTATTTATTGCCCTGGAATTCTGTTACTGTTAAAGTACTTGAGATTTCTAGGTCTAATACAATTAGAGTTTTACTAGGGAACAGTCTCCTGAGTAAGATCTGAGTTCAGGATTTGGCTGACATGATCCATGACTATCAAAGTTACTGAAATTCAGCCTGATCTTCTATTTATGTCAACACTACAGTTACCTTTCAATCCCTTTTTGGTCTACCTGGATAAATACGTGATTTCTTTTTTCCTCTCTTGACTTATCTTCTTTTTATTTCTCCTTATATTGTTATTTTTCATCATCGTTTACAGTTTTGAGTTTGTCTGGAAGAAAACAAAGCCCTAGAGTGACAAAGATTTATGGACATGAGTAAGCCTTAGACAATACATTGGTCTGCTGGACAGTGTGTAATTGATAAAAATTAACTCAGCAAGGGTGATTCAGCCATGCAAAATTACTCACTTGCATAAGGTTTCACAGTCTTACTGCAGCAGGTAGCATGTGTAATTAAAAATCAGTATCAGTCTGAGATAAGCACTCTCCTTGCCCCTGTATATGTTTTTTTGTCTCAGGAGTCTTGAGCAGAAATACATTTTTAACAGCTTTAACACATTAAATAAAAATTTGGAAACAAAGGCAGTCTTTAAAAAATCTGACAGAAATGATTATCCCTTCTATGCTTGTAGGCACAGTTTCAGCTGAAAAAGAGTTCTGCATTTAAAAAATTCTGGTTTTAAGAAGGCTAATTGGTGCACATGTACTTTTGAAAGTTAAATCTTCAGGCATAAAAATGCATTTCACTGGGTTATTCATCTAATGGAAGTTCAGCCAAGCCAAAATGTTTCCTATCTAGCAGAATTTGATGCAAACCTTTTCTTCACATTGTCGTACAGCTACTTTGGGTGGAAGAAGGAATTGCAACAGTTTTGTGCTTTGAAGCACAGGTTGTCCAATCTGTGGATGGTGAAAATCAAGGTACAGAAATACTCGGAACCTCATAAAACACTGACCTGCTGGCCCTGAAACCACAAGGAGCTGAAGCAAGTGCTCCTATGCAGAGATAATCCCAAAGACCTGAAGGTGAGTTAATGCTTCTGATCTCTCCTGGATCAAAGGCAGAATGCTCAGCACCTTGCAGGATCACAGAAATGTAACTTGTTGGCTTGGGACCCGCCTGCTTAAATGAAGCCATGTAAAATAGTAAAGAAAATATGGTGAGGAGGGGCCAGAATAAACAAGTAGAAATTGCTGAGAAGAAAAGGGGTTAATTTTCTTTAATTTGTTTGTCTGACTCTTTTTTGACTTGAAAACTTCTGCACGGATATCAAAGCAAATTCAAAATATTTGTGCTGGCGCTGTTACAGTTGCATCAGGTTCATTTGGTTTTACTGTCAAGCTAAGCATTGAGCTTGCAGCCACACAAACCTGTACCTGTTCTGAAAATTAAGGAATATTAATGAGGATGGATATGATTTTGTTAGTTGAAATAGTTCATTGTTCTTGCATTTTCCTAGAACTTCCTGCTCTTGGGATTACAGTATTGAAATTTTGAAACTTGAGAGAGGGAGGAGACCAACCGTATGGAATAGCCATGAGACTGGATGCCGTTGCATTTCCAGGAGATGAGAGAGACTATGATTTTCAAATTTCTTGTCCTGTATGGTATATACCACATATGTTCTGTTGTGTTCTCCAGATTGTGGCAAAATTCACAAATCCCAGGCTGTTTGATAGTTTCATTTTCTCTCCGATCTTAGAATAAATTCTACCTCAGATCCAAGAAAACAAGGAAAGTGTCCAAGGAAACAAGTTTGTTCAGAAGAATATATTCCATAAAAAAATTCTTCAGGACCTGTACATACTATATAAAAGATCAAAGGTTCCTGAACCTTAGACTTGCATGGTTCAGTTCAGTTCAGTCAGGGTTTTGACAGTGCAATTTTAATGTTTACTCTTGCCAAATACCAGAAGCAATCCCAATATCACCAGCTTCTGTGATTTTGTGCACCCTGCGACATGAAGGACATTGGTGGGTGATGAAAATACGGAACGTTTTCTTTCCCTTCTTACGAGCCTCCTGTACTGCAGTTTTTTGAAAATCCCTGCTTTGTCCAGGACTTGCTAAGAGGTACTTCATCTTAGAGATGAATTCATAAGAAGATATGGAGCCCACTAGCTCCATTCCTGGGTCCTGTAGCCCCCTGAAGTTGGGCAATCGGCCTGGTGCCATCACTGCCCCGGGGTGGGCACTCTCAGCAGGGGAAGGAGAATGCTACTCCTCTACCCAGCAGCACCATCACCCCTCTGCAGTAGAAGGAGATAGATTCATGGTAGATGCATAGATGTGCAGTGTACAAGACTAATGTTGCAGAGACCTCAGTATCACAGTAGTGCCCCTCTGCTGCAATCTGGTATTGTGTATTTTGAAGTCAGGGTACTGGAATACCATCAGATAGATCATTGTATTTTACACAGGGATGTAATTTCACACAGGGCAACAAGCCATATCGTGGTCAGAGATGAAAAAACCAATCTTTCTTCTCTCTACAGAGTGAAATCCTGCAGTGAGGCACATTAGTTTTTAGAGATATCCCAGTAACATGAGGATGAGTTTTGCCAGGCTGTAATGGTCCCCTGTGATGGGTAAGAACCAGTCCCCAAAACTGCCAGCCTGCAGCATGTCTCTGCTCCAGGTTTACCTCTTTCATCTGTCTGGAAATCACTGAGCAGAGGATAGATGAGCACAGTGAACCCAGCTAATAATCACTTCCCTCCCATCTGTCCCTGTGGGCAGAGGCTGAGCTCTGCTCCAGCCATTTGACTTGTCTGGGAATACATCAGCCTGGATGCAGGACAGAGCACCTCCTGGCTGGGAATCCTGGGCTGACGTGCATCAGACAGAGAGGCTGCTGCCTCTCCCCACCTCTGCCGGCTGTCCCAGCTGCCCTCTCACCAGGAAACCAGCAGGCACCAGCCAGGGTAGGGCTGTCAGAACTTGGTATGGTCCTGGTATGGCTCAGGGGGCTTGCAATACCAATGGGTAAGATGGGGACATGACGCAGGCAGAGAGGTGACACACCTTGCTGTGGATTAAGCAATGGGCCAGTTGTACAGCTGGAAAGAGACTGCAGGTTGCTAGCCTGGCTCCAGTCCACAGAAAAGGGCATCTTCTGCCCCTTGTCACTTCTTGCACCTCCACTGCATCTCCTGGACCACCTTCACCCATGATTCAGCTCCATCTGTTGTCACATTCATCATCTTTGTGTATGCAAACACAAAAAGGCAAGTGACTGCCATGGAAAAAAACACAGTTTTTCAAGTGAGAGAGAGGTGGAAGTTTTGAAACTGTAGGAAACTCATTGGGTATCTTGAAAAATGTCCTTATTTCAGCTGTGGGTGCAGGGCTAGCTTGTGCAACTGCTGATAGATATGCTTTTAAGGGGACCATCAGAAATGTATCACTAAACAGCACCAGCTATCTGGAAGACTTTTAGCAGTGCCATTTGAAAGACAATTTCTTCTGAGTTTTCTGGACCTTATTCTGATCTCATGGTAATGTGACAGGGATGTGATGGTTTTACTTCAGCACAGACACACTAGACATCTTTTTTTTTTTTTTCCTCAGGATGTTTTTCAAATTGTCTGGTAGGAGAAGAATATTTACATTTTCTCTTTTTGTTCCTAATTCAAAATCCACCTCCCTCAACCTTCTTCGTTTGTATGTTATAGCCTTGCATCTGCCAAATGAAAGACCTGAAGCTGTTTTACATGTACATAACTCTGCTTATCTTCAGAGCTGCTCCTGACTTACATGTGGAAGCCCTGACTGTGAAAATTTTCTCTGCCACTTTTTTCAGACTGTGTATTCTAAATCTCTCCACATTATGGCCCATGAGTCACACAATTAATGTCTAAGAGGACATTTGTGTTATGTCTACAACAGAAAAAAGACCTCAGTGGTTTCACATGAGAAAGTTGAATCCTAAATGTGGGTGGAAAAAAAGTAAAGAAAAGGGATAAAAAGATACCACCAGATAAATATAATGCTTGTATTCTTTTCCTGTAAAAGATTTACTTATGCAAATAAGCCACATTTTCAAAGACACTTCTTGGGTTTTTTTCATACTTTAAATGGAACACCTTGAACAAAAGCCATATTATGAAGGAAAAAGAAAATAGAAAACAAGTCTGACCTTGAGTAAATTTAGCGTTGCAATGATTCATCCTAGTATCATCTTAGTCAGATAGTCAGCCTCAGCTAATCATAAACCCATGATTGTTGTATATATGTGTGAGTGTATTTATATAAATATACATATTTATTTATGGCCACTCATATTGGAACTAGAGATGAACTCAGCATCTCTCACACATAGCACAGATTACTCTGTAAGACCCTGTTCAGGGGAGATCTTTAAAATGCAATTGTAATTCTGAGGTGCTGCATAAGTCTAACAGCACTCGTGCTTTTCTGAACTGAACTGCAAGAACTTATTCCTACCCATATTGAAACCTGTTGAAAGACCAGCTCAGTGCTGCTGACTCGACCTTATTCAAGAGCTGCACCTCTGTCTACATCTAGTGAAGCTCAAGGTTTTCTCTAAACAGTTGAAACAGAAATGCTGTATTGAATATGAAAACATAAAGTTTGGTGTCTACATCTGGAGGACTTGTCAGTAGAAGGTGATAGTAAGCTACGGCCAATGGTACCCCTTATTCAGAAGGAGGTTATGAAACATTTGTCTATTAAGGCTGTTCGTGAGAAATCCCACTTTTTACGTGACAAAAACAAACCAGGCCCTTCTGCTGCTCTGGTCAGACTGGTGAAAATGAGAACTTCTGGGGACCCTGGGGGGCTTCTCCATCTGACATGCACATCTTTAGTGAGGGAAAAACAAGGATTTGTGAAAGCACAGATGACAGAGGGAAATAAAATAATTTATCCCAGTGTGAAGTTAGAAAGGAGCAAAATATATTTGTGCTGGGTGTGTTTTACGTGTCAGTTTATGGGCTCTAAGCAATCTAAATAATTACTGAGTTGCAAACATGATGGCCCCAGCTGTCCACATTCTATCTTACCTTTTTGTTTTTCAAAGAGGTTCAAAACCAGACAGAATGTACTATTCCTCCACACTCTGCAATGTTTATGTTTGGAAATGAGATTAGAAGTCTTCAAATGAAAGAGAGTTTTATTTCAGGGAGGTACAATTTCTTATTAAGCCTGCCCTTAAATCCAGCTGCCTGACCAAACCCTAAGTGTTGCGAAGTGCAAACATTTCTGTGAGCTAGAGTTTTCTGCTACTTTCACTGCTGCAATCAGCAAGCCATTGTTAGGCAATAGGTGTAAGTGTATGAGTATATGGGTGGCTGTGTTTGTAAAGAATGGATACAAATATCCCTTTATACAAATCTTCTTTTAAATTTCAGCACTAAAAAGAATACATTCTCTCAATCTCTTTGTTCTTTGGTCAAACTTTGTCTTTGACTCACACTACTTTCCAGAAATGTTCCTATTTTTTTTAAGAGTCCCGAAGCTATCTATCAAAATGAGCACTTTTTTTCTAAGAAAATTCCATTTAGAAAGAAGGAAGTAGAAGAGAACAAAGGGGGACAGCCTGCGACAATGATTCATTATGTTCCTTATAAATTATAGCTGTGAAGCTAATGCAAATTATTTTTCGCAGTTTCAAAACCCACTACAAGACAATAACTAAGGGCTACAGAAAGAGGAGCACCTAGACAAATAATGGCTTTTAAAAATTTTTGTAAACAGAGAGAAGTGTGTAATAAACAGTACAGTTATTTAGAAAGCACTTGAAGAAGTACTAGTAGATTAATTTCATGTTGTAGCATGCAAAACTAAAACAGAATCAAACTCAAACTTGTGGGTCTTGTGGTATTTATTAAGCCTGAAATTTCTGTAATTTGTTTGGCAAGCTACTATTACATGGGGCAATACTAATCGGGAAAAGGTCTGAAACCTTCAGGAAAAGTAGCAGATGTTCATCCTCTGGAGTCCAATCTACTCTGACTAGCAGAAGTACCTTCTTTCTCCATATCAGAAGTGGACTTGGTGGCATGCTTGGGCTGCAGGAGAGCAGAGCACTGCAGCACACACTGAAAGCTTAGCACACCACCTTGTTGGAGGGGAATAGGAAGGCTCATGGGCTCTTGATCTCCATGTTGGCTCACTGTTCAGGTGCTCTGCTATGATTTCTATCCCGAATGGGAGAGTCTCCAGAGCCGAGTGTGCACACTTGCTTTGCTTTGCTGTGAAGCTTGCATATTTGCTCTGCTTCTCAAGCCAGGTTGGTAACAGAGTTATTGACAAATGTGGCATGAGCCTCCAGATGTGTTTGTGGCTGCTGGAAGTTCTATGTTCTTACTCAAGAAGATGAAGCCTTACAGCCATATCTTCACAACTACCTTCCCCTACCTACTGTGCTGGTACAGCTTCTCAGACAGCACTTGAAACTAAACCGAAGACCTCCACAGCTAAAGGTACAAACCATGATAGTCCTGTCCAGAGGACTGCAGTTTGCAATGAACCAATGCCCTCGCTAGAGCAAATACCATGAAGGGATACCCAAAGTTCAATGACTAGCAGATGGTGGCCTTACTTGATCTGCTTTGCAGTCACTTGTGGCTGTCTCTCAGAGAAGGATCCATTAAAATTTGTAGACAAAGAGCTTTAGCCTAGAGTCCTTTGGTATTCAAGTCTGCTACTTCTAAACACGTCTCTTAATTGTGCAATGCAGCCACATCATTGCTATACTGGAAATCACTTTGTTTACAAAAGCATCTTTTATGTCTTAGTTCTCTTTGAGGGTCAGAAAACAGCATGCCACCAAGTTCACCTCTGACATGGAGAAGAAGGTACTTTTGCTAGTCAGAGTAGATTGATCTCTAAAGGTTGAACATCTGCGGCTTTTCCTGAAGGTTTTAGACCTTTTCTCGATTAGGATTGCCCCAAACTTTCCTGATGTACCTTTAAGAAATGTCTTAGCTACCAACAGGAGAGAGCTGAGTCACCACCAAGTCACCATGTCCCTGGGCATACACTGCAGCTGTAAGTTACAGAGGAAGCATTTTGGAAGCATTACATTGGTGCATGTACATATATTTGTGTACAGCCCTTATTATAATTTCAAACAATGTGCTTAGGGGACATGTAAGCATGAACTCACTCAAATCTGGCTTTTATAAATACTTCAATAGTGTGACTGAATTCCAACTCATTCTCTCCTTAGAAAGATAGATCTGGCAGTGTATCATAAGGGATATTTTCCTGTCATTTTAAGAAAGCAAGGTCCTTTATCTTTCCATGAAATTACAAAGAGTTTCCTTAGGGTATGGACCTTATCACACATCCTGACCACCACGGAAGCACTCACTCCTGATCATTACCCATTAAAAGGTCTTTTGAGGAAATGGTTTGAACCTTTGATCCCAAGAAAACTGTTTGATAGCACATATTTTATATCCTATGTGTATTTCTTTAGTGGAGCATTATTAATAGTTCTGCTTTTTCCACCAGCTCCTTTAGCTGCTCTTCTTTTACATAACAACTCCCCGAGAAATTAGACTTTTTTTATTAAGAGCGAGTGTACCAACTCTCCTGTGTTTTCAGAGATACAGCTCCATTGACAGTAGACTGGATTAGATATCAATGGGAACATCATATCTTTACCAGCTCCCCAGGCTTTGGGCCAGATTGTCACCCCACCTATTTTGTCTCCTAGCCCTCTGTCATGCCCCACGCCCTGTATCCAGGTGAGCTTGCCTGGGGGTTAGGTAGACAGAGTCAGACTCCTCCTCTACCTTGCCATCCTGGATGGTGGAATAATGCTGACACAAATTCGATAATGCCCAGTGGGAAGCAAGAAATCAAGCCCTCAGCCTGACAATAGATATGTGAGCCTAGGAAGGAAAGGGGAAGACTGTTTACAGGAGGAAAATAAAAAGGCAGAAGTCTGGAGGGGAACAGCATGGTGAAATACAGATAGAGCACAGGATAAAACATCTCCTTTTAAGGACAACACTGAGCTGCCACCCTTTTCTATGCACTCCAGCCGTGCCATGGGGCAAGGTGGCTTCAGCCAAGAAACTCTGTCCTCACATCTGGGTGGTAGTGAAGAGATACTGGAGTAGGAAGAGTGGATGGCTGACTTGATCTGTACCACTTCCTTCTTTTGTTAGCATACCCTTTGGTTGGTTGTCATTCCACACAGTTCCTGACCATCCCTTTGTACTTGACAATAAGTGGAAGAGAAGTCAGAATACAAGCTATTATAATCACTTGCATTAATGCTCCCTGATGAGGTAATATTCCCTCCTACAGTGTTTTGACAGTAATTCAGTAATTGTTTTCTGAGTGGGTTACTCTTTCTTCTGAGAAAAAAAAATGTAGATACCTCTTACATTGTACTGCCTATGCTCAAAATGCATCACTGTAACTAATTTCTCTGATGACCTAACTGAGGCTGGCTATCAGCTTTCAGCTGGCAGGCAGGGGTAGCTCAGTAAGGCTGCATCAATCCAGGGTTTCAACCATCTTCCTGCCATTCCAGGAGTCCACAGGGCAACTATGTAACCAGCTCATACTCTTTTCTTGCTTTTGCTGAGCTTTTTCTGCTGAACCAAATGCATTTCCAGACAAATATTCATTGTTTTTCCTGCACAGTACCCTATTGCTTTGTGTTGCTGCAATTAGATGGCTCTGCACTGGGTTCACTTCTGGCATAGCCTCCACACTCTCTCAGGAATGCCATGTTTATAGTGCTTCTAGTAATCAGAGTAAGATGAGATGAGGGAGTTTCTGAGGTTGGCTTTGAGGATTCTTTTTGAAAAATTTTAATGCCACTATCAGCAGCAGCTTCAGTTCCTAACAAGTGCGTTATCATGTCCAGACTCCCATCTGCCATGATCTCATGGCCAGTAAATCGTGCCAAGCACAAGGGAAAGAGGCACGGCTCTGGTTACGATGTGGAGAGTGTGTGACAGTATCTCTTGGCACAGGATTGCAGCGTGTGCTCAATGACTATTGCTTTACCTCTTTAATATGCCCTGGCTACGATGACATATGTATGTGCAGGAGAACATGATCTCAAATGGTTGTAAAATTTGTTGAGTGAATAAGTGAAAAACAAGGGAACACCTGGATCCTTCTGTAGTGTCTGATCCTGCACGCCATGTGTCTGAGCCTCAGTGGAAGAAATTTATCCACTCTGAGCTTCACTCCAAGCAACATCTTTTCATACCTTTATTCCACCTGCTGTGTAAGACCTATAGGGCAATATTTGACAACATAAGGGAATCAAGAGGTGTATTTTCCACTTACAGCTTCCCCCAGGCCTACACTTCTCTGTCCTCTGTCTGGAAGCATGATATAAGAAATATATTAATGTACCTTTTTATATGTAGAAACCGCAGTACTAATGAGACAGAACAGGAATAATTTTTTAAAAGGAATATATTTCATAAAAATACCCAGATTGTTGAAAGACATGCTATAACTCTGCTTACTGACTTGAATTTCTGTTCATCTGCTTTATTTGTTTGATTTCACACAGGATGATAAGAGACAAGATTCAATGTCTTCTCTAGAGTTTTGTGTAATTAATGGAGCATAACCTGAAGAGTAATCTAGATCTCAACACCTTCAGAGAGGTGTAAGCAGTATTTAAATGGAACCCAGAGTCCTCTTGTTTCTTTTTACCTGGGAATGAAACAAATAGGAAAAGGTACTTGGGGGTCCTCCCTTCAGCCTCCCAACACAAAAAAAAAAGGATAAAGAAATAACAGTGGAGGTGAGGAGCAGAGTGAAAACAGGATCTGTGAATGCTAAGGTGGGTATGGCACAACACAGCATAGGGAAGAATGATGAATGTTTGTGTTTTAAATGTTCCCAAGTGCAGTAACAGCTCTCCTGTAGTACAAGTGGCACCCTGAAGCCCGGTCCCACCTTTCTGTTTCATCATATACCTGCCAGACGGTGACAACACTAGTCTTAAGAATGGGTAGTGTGCATGCATTTGGCATGTGCACTGTTTATTGTTTTACCTCACTAGAAATATAAGCTCTAATATATATTTCCACATCTCTTAGTTGCCAAGATCAGAGCTGCAATTCAGCAAAATGTTTAGCAGAATAGAGTGCAGCAGAGCACGTGCTTAAGTTACTGTAGAAATTAGATGAAATTTCCTTCTACTTCCATCTCTATACTTTAGCTTCATTTTTTTTTCACTTAAATGATAAAATTTATTAATTTTTTCTTCCATATATATGTGGTCTTTGAATGCCTACTTTTATGCACTTGGAGGCACATTAAAGAAAGAGTTGCTTTGTTTAGGGCTGCTGATTTAAAATAACTTATAAGAAAACTAGATCTGAACGACATTTTTTTTGTGACTTTTTTTCTGAAATATATAGTGTCAGAAGATCTGAAACAGGATTTGACATGACTTTATGCATAGTTTTGTTTGAGTTTTGCATCATTTTCTCTTAATATTTTCTGAAACAAATTTTATGGTTTTTTTCTTTGGAGGTAATTATTAATTTCAAAGTTTGTCTGCATTTAATGCTAATTTTTAAAGGGATAAGAAATTTCAATGAAGAGCTAAAAATCACCAAGTTGAAAACAAAACAGCCCATTCTGAGTTGAATGAAAGTTTCAGTCAGTAGTAAACATTTCTGTTGTCTTGTTATTGTTCTCCTGTAAAAGATGTAGTTTCAGACTAAACCAAAACAAATGAAAAATTATTTTTTCTTGAAATAACTGAAAACTGAACTTTTGAAAGCTATAATTGAAGCCACACAAGTAAGTTGGAAAGGGAAAAATAACCTACCCACCGCCAATCCAATAGCCGTGATCAGCCATTTGATGAAAATGAGTGGGATTTATCTAAATTAATTCACCAGCTTAGGTTCTGCTATATAAACCTGAATTAGCCCCTGAAAGTTTCTATAATAGCCAATGGCATGAGATAAACAGTTTTTTGGAACATGCATCACATCAGCTCTCTCCAGTACCTTTTTAGGGTGGCTGGGATCAGAAGTTTCTATTTCTTTCCTTTGGCAGTAGAAAAAGGACCAATGGCACTGCCTAAATTTGTACAACTCATGCTAAGTTGAATCGGGTGAATGCACCAATTATATCTTTCCAAAGAAACAGAGGTCAGGCCCAATGCAGCTGAATTACATGAAATGAAATGATTTTGCTATTCATCTTGTCTTCTTTCATGGATGATCAGGCACTCCAGATCCCAAGACAGCAAGCTCCCTCATCACTCAGGAATACAGAAGAAAAAGTTCCCTTTGCAAGACCAGAGCCAGTTCTACCAGACATTTTAATGCTAAGTCAGATCAGTCAAGTAATAATTAACTTTAATTGGCACACCCACAACTGCAACATTTATCCAGTGCAGTTGAATGATTTGAAAATCATGGGCAATCTTATCTTTAAATGAAGAGAGCAAAGAAAATAAACTTTAGGCAATATTTCTAATATTACCATTGCTATTTTAGTATGACTAAGACCAGACAGAGGAGTCTTGGCAGGAGGTAGTGTTGCATTTTAATGTCTGGTCCTTGCAGTCTTAGTAAGCATGAGCACTGCTTATCTCTGAAGTGACTCTTACTATGTGTTATCAAACCAGTTGTCAAGGGCTGATACAGCTCTTGAGGGAACTGGACTTTGGGGAGCCAATAATTTCTTACTTGGCTCTCAAGCATATGGTCAGCAACTTGTCTCCCCACGCTCAAGTGGAGCAGCCTGCACTGTATTTTCACTGGTCTTATGCTCTTCCCCCTGCTTCAAAAAGGACAGTGTATCCATTTACAAGGAATTAGCATCTGAGCTGGACTTTAACTGCACTGCTCAATGGCATAAGCTCAAGAAGCAATTTTAAACCTTGCATTTAAAGCCAAACCCAAGTACGAGATAGGCAGCCACTGAATGAATATCTTTGCAGACAAAGTATAATTTCATTGCAGTTACGAGTGGTGTGACTTGTCTACACAAAGATCTCCAGTGGCAGCAATTTTCCTCTGGGTGCAAAAGGGTGGGACATAAAATACAGTGATAAAAACGAGGAGAAAAGTGCATACTGATTGAAGGAAGGAAATAAAAAAAAAAAAAGGAGAACAACAAAAAAAGAAACTGAATGGAAAAAAGAAAAAAAGATACGTAAAAATAAATCCTAATAACTGAAATGGTCATGTTGCTGTATGTTGTATGGAACACGGCAGAAAAATCAAAAAACCCACCAAGGAGTACCAAGAAGAGAACAAGTGGTATATGTGCTGAGTGGACTGGGAAAGATCCACCAGCTTATAGCATAGATAATCTGCTTTAATGGGGACAGGTGAGCTGTGGCTGGTTTTTTGAAATGCTTTCTTCAGCAGTGCAGGTTCCAAAATTTTTCCTATTAGTGTTACAATGTGCTTTGCAGGAAATACCTGAATGCCATTAAGACATGACTATCATACAGGATTTTTTAAAAATTTTAGACAGAATACATTAAGCAGTGTGAAATTATTTAAGCAAATAAAGTAATTTTGTAGGAATATATATATATATCAAGAAAATTTAAAAGCTTTTAAAATGCAGAAAATTGTTATTCTAATTTCTTTTCCTTGTGAAAGACCCTCTTACATTTTATTTTCTTAGCCTTCTCCTCTCTCTTCATCTCTCTCTCTGATTCTAATATTTTCTGGATATCTCTAAAGCTTCCACAAAAGGAAGCAGAAATGTGAGAAGTGAGTGGGTAAGACTGAAGAAGACAGAGCTGTGCTGAGGAAAAAGAGCTTGGAGGAATCAGGGAAAGTGGATTGTGCTGCTGAAGATAAAGATGAATGAGTAGCTGCTCTGAATTGATTCAGGTTAGAGGAGAAAGGGTCTGGTATGGTGTTATTATTCAAATGCGCAGGCTCTTGGAATGTGTATGATAAGAGGACATAAAGGGAGTGTCTGCCAGTGCCAGAGAAGGAATCTGATCCAAAAACTTCTCATTCATTGCCACTTTCCTAAATTATTTTGTCTCTTCTACAGTTCATTAGAAATAACTTGTACACAAACTGTGAAAAAAACAGAAAAAAAGTCTTCTTTCTCTCAAGGATAGAAATTAATCTTTTCATGATGATCTTTGAGATGCAAAATGAAGAACAGCACATTTTGGCAAGAGCTGACAGGGCAGGTACAGCAAACAAGTACTTTCCACTGTGGAAAACCAAAAACATTCAACTTTTGTGATCAGGGGTTTGCACAACAAACTGACAAGGAGAACTCAGCAGTACAAAAAGGGCGAAAAACATCCTGCATGCTACTGGAGCAACAAACGGTATATTTTATCTAACTCTTTCAAAGCAGAAGAATGTTGTCAAAAACATTCACATCTTAAATGAAAATTTACAGTGTTTCTTTCAAATTCAGGGAACCAATCCGTGTTTTCTGGCACAAGGAAATCAATTTTGTCTGCTTTTGAACATAGGCCAGTGTGTGCATTTTCTTTAGAAAGCAAATGTACAGGAAAACACTGATCTAAATAATACCCTTTATGTCTGTTGGCATAACAAAAAACACTTTATACACCAGACTTTACTTCTTTATTTGAAGTTAACAAGCAATACAAAACTTTCAAAAGTTGGCTGTGCAGATCTTCCTTTAGACTTCTGGGGAGATGTCTTCAAATTGACATGTTTTAGCCTGTGCTTTGCTTAGATTTGTACATTCTTGGTATGTGTGTACACCCTTGTGCTATACAGGGACATAAAGTGCTTGATTATGAATGCTCATCGGGAGACCTGCTTAAGACACGTATTCTAGAGGCAGCAGAGACCAGGGCTTGAGTATTTGCCCAGGTGCTGCTGAATTTTAATCCTGGGTCTGGCATGGATTTGCTGTGTAGCCTGTGGCAAATCACATAATCTCCCTGCATCAGAGTCCCCACCTGTGAAGTGGGGATAATAACACTTACAATTTCCTACCTCACAGGCTGTTTTGAGGATTAATGGATGTCTGAGAAGTGCTTTGTATACTGGAAGTCCTGGCTTATGGGGAGGTATTTTGACTGCGTCTGAGTGAAAATTTGGATCGTTGTTTTGGACTTTTCAGGAAGAACAAAAGAAAAATCTATAGAAAATAGCAGTGCCATCCTAACAGTCTTTTGGCACAAGAAACATTGCTGTGTCTAGGCCTTCTCATGCATGAAGCTGTTGTACACAAGTTCTACTGCTGGCATCACCAAGCGGCCTCACTTGAGGGAGCATTTGGAGGATTAATTCTTTACTTGTAAATTCTCATACCAGACCCACAGAGTCTGAATAAGAACTTGAGAAAGTGGTGAATCATCTAGTTTAGTTTTCTGTATACTAAATCCTTCCTTTCTTGCTGCAGTTAGCCCTCTATTGCGTGTTGGTGTAACCTAGGCCTGTGACAATCACTGAGAAAGGACACAGCCTTTGAGAAGGTACAGTCCTGACACACTGGCAGGGTTAGGAGAAGAAAAGGGAGCAGAAGATCCCCCAGTGAGAGAGGAATGCAAAAGGGAAACAGAGCGCACTCTTTACACAGCATTCTGTTGCCATGGTGTGAGAAGGCAGGATTGTGCACGGGGAGACCCCAAGCGCTCTGAGCTGCCTTTGGCTCAGGTAGGGATGAAATGCACTCAGCTGCCGTGGCTGCCCAGGCAGCAGTGCCAGTGCTGTGGAAGGTGCCCCGCCGTGCCTCAGCATGCCTGCTCTCACCCCCAGAGTAATGCTGCCTCCTCCGTCAACCACCGAGGAAAAAAACAACTGTGGAAGACGGGGGGGGGAGGGGGGGGCGGTATTTTCAAACTCAGCTGAGCTTGCTAATGTGGGGGCAGTTTGCTGATACCTGGAAAGATGCTCTTGAAGGCGGGGGTGGCAAGTATGAACTCCTTTCACTGGTGTTTCTGCTCAAGTTCCCGTATTGTAAAATTAGGACTTCAGCCTGTGTAGGAGTGGTAGAATCTAGTCCATTTCATGGAAAAAGAGAGACCATGATTCTCCATTACCTGCAGCCTTGCATAGTCACTATCGACCCTGGAGAGTAGGAGTAAAATACTATCAGTCTGATTGGTTCCTCCACTTTTAACTCACTTTGCGCAGTCTAAAATGACTACGAAGGAAGATGTAAAAGGTTGGAATCGTTGATGGTAAAATCATAAAATGCCCACGTAATTTTTTTCTCACTGTTGCTGTGGACTAAAAAGTCAAACAAAACCCCCTTAGCACTCCAGGTCTGTTCTCATGAAGGCTCACATTACTGCACACTTCCTGAAGTTGCCTGTAACTGATTGCTGGTGAGCAAAGACAGAAACATGTGGCCTATTACTTTGAAGAGTACGTTTCACTAAGAGAAAGGGGATTTGGCAATATGGTAGCTAACAAGATTTTAAACAACCATTGACTAGAAATTGCCAGGGAAAAATATGTTAGCTGGCAGTGACCAAACCTTGGAAGACTTTTGAGTGCACAGTAATGAATCAAAATCTCTTCGGAAATGTCAAAGTATTTCTAGATCCATTAATTTAAAAACATTGAAATCTTCTTTGCTCGTGTGACACTTAAAAATAGAGTAATCATTATGTGTCATGTAATGCTTTTATTATTCATATTTCATTTTCCTAAGCCAAACAAGACTGGTAAGATAGCCCTACAAAAAGAAGCTGGCTGGCACAGCAATTGTGGGTTAAAATGTTTTGTGATTTTTCCAGATCAGATGTCTCCATGGTCATTCAGTTCTGAATCAAAAATATTTATTCTGGCATGATTACTTTTTTTACAATGTAAATTAATTTTTCAATAATAAACCTCGTTTTCTTTCCACACACCTCGGCCCAAACCGGGGAGATATTTTCTGATAAAAAATAAATTCAGTTAGGATATTTGTGAAAGTCTTCATGTTTTCTCCAGGCTTGAAGAATAAATGCCCATTTTACACTAAGAAAGTTCTTGAGGGGTGGAATATGTTTATCAAAGTTTGTGGTCAGTGAATATTTCCTTTTCAACAGACTGTATCAACAATACCTCTGGGCACAGATGAGCTCTGGAGAAAAGGAAAGGTAGCTAAAAGATAGGGGAAATAAAATCCTACTCATTCCACCATTACACGTCACATTTCATGGTGTTTCAGGATATTTCATACATGTTTTATCTAGCCCCTTTAGCACATCTTTCAAAATAATGAAAGAATCATTGCTGAAATTCTCTTAGAGTTTTCAAGTAAAAACATAATGCTGCGCAGGGGAGTGTGCCGCATTACCAACCCAGGGTACTAACCCATTACTAACCCACCAGGAAGTTTGTGAAGAAATAGGAAAACTTGATGAACTCAAGATTACGGAAGCCATGAGAGAGAAGCCCATGCTCAGAGAAGTCTTTCCCTCACTGTCTCTTCCTTGATGGAGAGGATATGAGTCAGCAGACAGATGGAAAAACTTGAGCCAACTCTCAGTCCTCAAAGTGCAAGAACCTCTGGAAATCAAGGACACAACTGCTGAGAAGGTCTTTTCTCATTGTTCCTCCCGCCCCCCCCCCTCGCCACACCCTGACAGACATTCACTCCCACTATACAGGACAGTGAATTTGAGCTTTTGCTTAGGGGAAGAACTCTTAAACAAAAAGAAAAATCAAGAAAAACCCTATCAGAAGCAGATCAGCATCAAACAAATTTAAATCTCCAAATGATTTCCCACTTCAAACATCTGGTGCTTGGCAACATTTGGATGACCTGCTGAGAGAACAAGCAGAGAGATGTGTTCTTATTTGCAAACCAGCCCTGAAATCAGGAGGCAGCTAGCTCCCAAAGCACAAAACCTTCCTTTTTTCCTCCCTTACCTTTTGCCTTCTTTTTTTGTCTTTCTTTCTCAGGAAAGGCAGATAGTGGTGACTTGGATCTGGATGTAAATGCCCTGTTAAAACTCATGGACAGTAACATATCTCCAGAGTTTTGTCTCTGCCTCAGCTGTAACATCCACCCAGACAATGTTTCATTCCTGCTATCCTGTCTTGCTTGACCTTCTCCTTGCTTCAAGGGCAGTAAATCAGGTTTGAAGACAGAAAATAAAAGTAAGGCTCAGTACAGAAGGTGAAGGCACTGAAAGGTTGGTGCTGCAACCAGACTTCTGATCTATGGCATGGAAACACAGAGGACCAAGCCCCTATTCTTTCAATGTAGACCACTGGGTAGAAATCCAGTCATTCTGCTCCCACATGCTTCACTCAGCCTCCTTCCTCCAGCTCCTTTCCCTTCTTGTACCCCTTGCTGCAGGGCACTTCAGCAACCTGGCTGAGGGGTGGCTTTGTAAGCAGTTGTGTCAGCATGACCGAGGTGGTGGCAAGCTGCTGCTGCTGGGAGGGCAGAAATAAAGTGTGAGGGAGAGCAGGACACTCGCAAGCGTGTTTTGCAGCCAAAAAATGTAGATGGAGGACCACACCCCAGGGCACTTCAGCATCCCTGGGCACCTCAGCAGGATGATGCAAAGATCTTGTGTCCCGAGCAGAAATCCACCAAGAGCTGGTCAACAGGCAGCGGTAGTGATGATGAGATTCTGGAGGAGCCTGCCCTGCAGAGCAGCAGGTTTTCTAGGGAAGCACCCTGTCCTCCTGCAGCCTAACTGAGATCCTGTGAAATAGCCAGAGAAGGAACAGTCTTCAAAACACAGCCTTGAGGAGAAAATTATTGCCACTCTGGCATCCACCCTATATGTATCTTAGTGTGTAAGTGTTGGGGGTTGGGTTGTCTTTCCTTTTGTTTCCTTTTAACAGTATAGAATTTTTTTCCATTCAGTTGCTAAATAGCCTTAATCACTGAGTACTTAAAAAAACAAAGGCTATACCTAGGCCTAAAGAAAAGGCCCATCTATGTTTACTGTTCTGTCGGGGAGTTTTCTCTCGAAGGGGGGGGGGTGGAGGAATATCTCGAGAATTGGGGACTGGTAAAAGGAGAGGGCAGGGGCGGAGCGGGACTGGCTTTCGGAGGAGGACACGGGAAGAGGCAGCTCTGCGAGAGAGAAGTTTTTTTTTCGCTGCTGCTGCTGGAGCCCTGGCTTGGAGCTGTTTTCTTCTGCCTCTTGGGTGAGCCTCTGCTTGTGAGAGCAGCCACTGAACCTGTTGCCATCTGCTCGGGTGCCCGGAATCCCTGAGCTCGCCTCTCCTCGCTGGGCTAGGAGCCGGGCGGCTGCTGCCCCCCGCCCCCACCGCTCCCTCGGCACTGCTCTGGGTTTCACTGCACTGCAGCCCCGCTCCCCCGCCTGCCGAGACGTCCTGCCGTCCCAGTTTGCTGCTTTCCAAGAATTCTGCTGGGGCACTGGAATCGACTGCTCCAAGGAGGTTTGTGAAGCAAAACCTCTCTTCCGTTTTGTTTTCCCCTGCTGACCGAACCACCATAGCACGTGCTCCCTGCCGGCTGTGACCATCACTGCACCGAGGGGAGGAAAGTGCCTTCAGGCCAGGAGGTCGGGACCGGGTTCTTGGTTCTGTTTGTTGTTAGTGCCATAAGAGTTGTTGTTTGTTTGCTCTGTTACAAATCCTAGTAAAGAACTGTTATTCCTACTCCCATATCTTTGCCTGAGAACCCCTTAATTTCAAAATTACAATAATTCGGAGGGGAGGGGTTCACATTCTTCATTCCAAGGGAGGCTCCTGCCTTCCCTAGCAGAGACCTGTCCTTCAAACCAGGACAGTAAGGCAAGAGGGCGAGGCAGAGCGTGGCAAGAGGGAGGTGGAGCTTCTGTGCTCTCCTCAGCCTTGAGGAAGGATGGAGGCTGCAGGTGAGTGTGTCCATTTGCTTATCAGGACATCGCTGGAGCAGAGGCAGGGATGTGTCCCCAGTCCTGGTGACGGTGCACAGCTACATAAGGCAGCTTGTGCAGTTCATTTGTTGGAAAGAAAAAGTTTGGGGAGCAGGGAGCAGCCTGCCACCTCATATGGTTCCAGCTGTGGTGTCTCATGTTCCAGTCCTTTCACAAGCTGCATTTGAACCATTCTCACATATGAGCTCTTTGACTAGGCTGATTTTGTTGTCTATATTGCAAACCCAACATTAGGCTAGAGTGTAGTTCCTTAAATTTCTTTTGACTTATTTTATTTCCATTCACACAAGAAACAAAAAGTTGCAGGAGAGTTTGGCAGGGCCACAACCAAGTCTTACAGAAAGTTTCAGGACAGCTATTTTCCTCATATGCACAGTGTTTAGCTCATTGTTTTGCTGTGGTTATTGGTGGTATCACTCCAGTGACTTCAATAGAAGGACTCTTGGGATGAATCTGGCCCACTGAATTAATCCTAATGAGGCACAGAGGAAACTACCAGCTTAAGGGGGAGTCACTATTCTCGTTATGAGAGTTAACACCCTTTGAAGGGTTTCAGGAACACACCCTTTCATTGTCTGTTTGTTTTCTACTCCATAAAGATTCTTGCATCGCTGTTCCCTTTCTCTCCCTGTTTTGTGTTACCCACTGCAGCCCAGCTACAATCAGAAAGCACAACGGTTTGGGTTGTGATGGCAGTATCTCAAATCTTCTCACTTCCCTCTTAAAAGCTACCACTTCTGGTGGCAATTGATTTTCTTAAGCTGCTGTCTGACATGAGAGAAATTAATGTTAGTGAGAAAACAAGAGGGACATTTTCCTTTACTCTCTGGACTGCCTGAATAGTTGCAGGAAGGTACAAAAGCAACGAGGTGCGTTTGGCTTCTCCTTCTCTAATAGAGATCTGACCGAGAGTGCATAAAAGGTGTCAAGGGAAACTCCCCTTACTTTGTATCACTTAGCAGCTACCATCACACCTCCGGCTGCAGTCTGCACTTGGTCAGAGAGGAAAGAAGAAGGAAGATGTATCTAAAGAGACTCCCAAGGTGTATCTAAAGAGACTCCCAAGACCCCCGGAGCACATTATAGAGCATTTTGTGAGCTGTAGCTATCCTCAGGTTTCAGGGAAGCCCATGCACTTGCAGAGCAAGGCCAGGATGACTTGGTATAGGCAGATCTAGTTGCTTTGCAGGTGGAATTGCACTGTGGGTCTTCAGTGAGCTATCCCCCAATATAAACACCGACAGCTGCTGCAAAGCATAGACAAGCAGTAACTGTGGGAAGACTGGACACAGCTGAGAGACTCAGGGAAGAACCTATGTTTACACAGAGCCTCATACTCAAGAAATGCGTCTTCCTTCTTCCTTCCAACATGCACGACAAAGCGTTTGTTCATTCTTATTATCCCAGGCAGGCTTTGAAGCAGAGAAGTGCCTGAGGACTTTGTTCCAGGGAGGAGTGTTTAGATGCAATCTGAAAGAGCCGTGGAGAGCAGCCCAAGCTCTATCATCGAGGTGGAACTTGTCCAGAGCCCCTTTGGAGCTGGCTACACCCTATTACGCTACAGCGACTGCCAGGTACCTATCTACCCCTCTGCGGTGTGGCTCCTGATACTATTATTAGTAATAGCATCCCAGCAGCTTCAATGTGAAAAGCTCCACTTAGAGGTGGGGGCCTTGATGATGTGATTCACTAGACAAACACTTATTAAAAAGCCAGGCCCTGCTTTCAATCTGGTTTAGTCTACGTTAATTCTAGACCGCTCAGAGACACCACCTATTCCCTGTGATAGCCCTGCTGGCTGGTTTAGCTGGCTTTCCTCTTCTTCTGGCCCAGATATTTAAGTACACTTAGACAGCTAACAGCCCTTGACATCAGATATGTCCTAAATAATTTAAAATACCTGCTCATTTGTTCCTGTTAGCTTGCAAAAATATGTTACTCAGAATCTGAAGTCGAAAAAAGCCACTCAAAAAATCTCCATCCTGCAAAACCCGTCAGTCTGTTGCAGTGACAGCAAATCAACTGACGGCAGGAGTTTGTTACCTTTTCTTCTTCATCACTGCAAGGTTTTTTAAAACTCTCTAAGCAGAATAATGAAGGACTTTCCTTCAGAGATCTTATATTTAATAAGAAGATGCAATTAATTGGAAAAAATCTCTGTAAGAAAGGTGTGTATACATGTTTTGTGCTACATGAGAGCTAAACACAACACAGCATCTAGTAAAAGCAGAAAGTTTGTTTCTGGAGTTTTACGTGCTATAGACAGACACGTAGATAGACAAGAAATTGTAAAAGCTCAAACAGCACACTTTTGCTGCTGCTAAAGACATCTCTCTGCAAAAGCAGGGACTGCAGCATCTCTCCAATGACAAAAGGCTGAGAGTGCTGTGACTGCTCAGTCTCGAAAAGGAAAGGTTCAGTTGGGTCTTCTCAATATATATAAATGCCTGAGAGGGATGTGCACAGAAGAAGGGGCCAGGCTCTTTTCCATGGTGCTCAGAGACAGGACCAGATGCAACAGGCACAAACTGAAACACAGAAAGTTCTGTCCAAACATTAGAAAACACTTTGTTACTCTGCGAGTGTCTGAGCCCTGGGACAGGTTGCCCAGAGATGTGGAGTCACTGTTCTTGGAGATATTCAAAAGCTATGTGGACATGGTTGTGGACAACTTGCTCTTGGTAATTGTGCTTGAGCAAGGAGCTGGACCAAATGACCTCCAGAGATCTCTTCCAACTTCAACCATTATGGGATTCTGTGAAAAAACTGTAGCCACTATTTGATTTAGAAGCGTTTGGAATATCTCAAAGACATATTGGATAAGAAAGTGGGAAAACAGAGTCTGTTTCAGATGCTTACATCTGAAATGTACATTTCTTAATGAGATACGTGGAAGTCTCTGACTACACAAGGACCCTTGAATCCAGTGGCTACTTAGGCCAGTGGTATTTGTCCAGAAGGATACTAGCTATGCTGGCCTGCTCTCTTTAGTAGACAAAGTACATGAAGAGTCAAGAATCCTGGAATGACTTAATTTCTGCTTCCCAGTGGAAACTATTCCTCTTAGCACACACGTTACATCAGTGTTGCAGCACAGCTCCTTTGCAGTTAGTGGTTGAATGGGTGTCACACTCAGGAGCAGGAGCCAAACAGGCTATGGTTCTGCATCTGTGTTTATAATTTTTGGAAGAGCCATATGTGGAATGTATGAGAAAATGATGTAATCTAGCATGGTAAATCTACTTCTCAGGAAAAAAAGAATAAAAGCAAATTAAAAAAAATAGTTTCTGGATGTTGACATATGTCCTACCAATGACATTAAAAGAGACTCGGATCTTTTAATCAAAACTAATTGCCTTTCTCTTTATTCCATTACTGATGTGTCCATTATGCAATTATTGGAGGTCTGCACATACACAGATTCCAAGTCCCGTGACAATTTAAAAAGACAGCTTTAAAGTCACTTTTGCCAAGGCAGAAAGAATAACATGTCAAGTAGAGGACTGTCAGCCTCTTAATTAAGTAATCATAACTGTTTCTTGCTACATTGGGGTAAATCTGTATCTTCTTCGGAGGTTATTACGTGCCTACAATTTACTGCTCCCTGTGATGCAAATGTGCTTTGCATGTATGCACACACTTGAGCATAATGAAAGTGACTCCCAGATTTTTATGAGCATTCTGAGAGCCTGGCTGTGATGGACCATGCAGTCTAACAAAGGCACTTGTTTCCATCACAGTCATAGCGCTGGATCTTTGCTTGAAGGATACATGCAAGCCAGAGGGGTTTTTTTGTTTTCTTTTGTTTCGCTTTTTAAAAAAAAAAATATTTAAAATGAGTAGAATAAATTGAGTAAATCAATGTTAATTTAATGTTAAAGAAAATTAAAAAATGAAGTTACATTTCATGAGACAGACTTTCTTCTGAAAGTCTATCCTAGTCTCATTTTTCTTGTTCATTGTGTTTGTTTTTTAAAGGATGACATAAAAAGGTACGATACAATGAGATATTCTGAAGACCCGAAGCTTTAAATTTCCTCTTTTTTAGAAGTTAAAATGTGCCTCCACTCTGTGATAGGATTAGTTATTACAGGTTCAGTGCTGAGGAGGATTTGCAGTCAGTTCTCTGTGAGCTTGTGCATCAACACATGAAGTGCACCAAACTCATCCAGAGCTGTGCAGTCTCAAAATGATCCTGGGCCCTTTTCACAGCTCCCTTTGATAGCACTCCAGGAAAATACAACACAATTTAATGCTGTCCTTCCTCTGCCTCAGAGTAATACAAGTAACTGTGCTGCCAACACTGCCTTGCTTGGTGGGATTAAAAAAGGTGTTTAACTGGCACAAGTGTGCCACAGAGGCCACAGAGGTTAGACCCAAATTGTACCATGTACCTGCCTCCTTAACGTGATTGACTGGTCACAGCCCAGAGATTTGTGTTTAACAGTCCTGAATATTTATAGAGAAGAGGCAGCGGAAGAGAAGACTGATCTTGTTCAGGCACAGAATGATGATGTAATTTCAGTATGGGATCAGAAGAAGCAATGTTTCAGATACAGGAACAACCCAGAGAATGAAACATAAAACCACTTTGTAGCTGAAGCCTTTGAAAGCTCCATAGGTTGGGTGCAATTGGGCTCTGGAATTGTCCCTGCTAGAAATGTTGGGGGCCAACATGCCTGATCTGGACTAAATTCTTAGCTTTTACACAGCTGGAGTCAGCTGAAGCTACTCTTTTCCAAATGTATTTTTTTCATAACAGATGTTTCACATAGTGGGTAAAATATAAGGGCAATACCTTCACATCCATCCTCTTTCAGACCATAGTAACATAGATTTCCTTAAACCAGCCAAGCCTTCACACATTACTTTTGGGCATTATAAAAGAAAGTTTGCCACAGGTTGATTTCTTCTCTCTCCTCTCCCGAGCACCCAGCTCTGCATTATCTGCATAAGCTGCTGAGGTTGACAACAGGGGTGCTTGGGTTAGAGGGAAGGGAGGAGATACACGTAAAAAAAACTTTAATGGCTTCAAGGAGGTGGGTACTCATTGCACTGGTAAGAAAAGCAAAACTTTCAATGGAGGTTCAAAAGGAGCTTACACTGAATTGACCAAATAGGGTTATGTACAGTGTAAGGAATTATATTTCCGCTTGAGACCCTTTGTGAGACAGATGGAGAGAAATCATTGGATTTTGCTGGTTGTAAGAGACCTTAAAGATCATGGGTCTGGACACCTCCCACTAGAACAGGTTTCTCAAAGCCCCATCCAAACTGGCCTTGAACACTTTCAGGGATGGGTCATCCATAACTTCTCTGGGCAACCTGTTCCGGTGCCTCACCACCCTCACAGCAAGGAATTTCTTCCTAATACCTATATTTCTTCCTAAACATGCCTTCTTTCAGTTCGAAGGCATTCCCTTCTGTCCTATCTCTTCCTGCCCTTGCAAAAAGTCCCTCTCCATCTTTCTTGTAGGTCCCCTTCAGGTACTGGAAGGTTCTGTAGGGTCTCCTTGGAGCCTTCTTTTCTCAAGGCTGAACAACCCTAAGTCACTCAGCCTGTCTTCATAGGAGAGGTGCTCCAGCCTCCTGGTCATTTTTGTGACCCTAACTTGAACTTATTCCATCAAGTCCACATTATTTTGTTTGACTGTTTTAGGGCGTAATTAACCTGTAAATTTTGGATGGTTGCGATCAAATGAGGTGAGAGAGGGACAGGTATACAGTGACACCTTCATTGTGTACTTTCCCAGCTAACACTGGTCTACTTCAGGTCTTCCTTGTGAGGTCCTTTGGTTTCAGAGAGGGAGACACCCTGTGAGGTTGGTTTTTCAGGCAGGTTTGTTTGAGCATGATATACTACATTAATTGCCTGCTCTTTGGCTACAGCTGATTTATCACGTCATGACAGTAGAATCAGAGACTTCTAGTTTCTAATCCAGAAAATGAAAAATAGTCTTCCTAACAGGGAAGATAAACATTGCTGCCGTGCTGATATACAATCCTACTTTGAAATGCTGAAAGAACTTCAGTTTCTCATGAAGGAAGACTATCAATCTTTGCATATATGTTCTTGTGACACGTATCCATCAGGAAGACAATACATCAAAACATCATTTTTCCAACATACTTGACTTCTTCTAGACCTTCTTCAAGTTTAGACCATTTTGTACTCAAGTGAGCCTTTAACTAAAGAGCCCGAAGCTCTTCCTGGAAAATGTCATGGAGAAAGAAGGGTTTGAGTACTATATAATATAGGCTTGTAAGTCTGACCCAGCTGTGATCAGTGTATCAGCTGCACATGTACCACACACATGGCTGACACGTGCTTAGCAAGTTCATCAGGTCTCCTGTGTATCAGGTGATCCAGGGAGGGTGTGTGGGCTGAAGACCTCTGAGGGGGATCCCTCAGAGGAGCATGGGACTCCTTGTGAATTTATGTGTCCATGAGCAGGGGACATTCGCTTGAGCCTTCCAGGCAACAAGAGGGCAGCTTGGCTGCTGTGACATTACTGCAGAAAAGGGAAAATTTCTTCTTCCTCTCAGTCGAAACTTCCAGATGGGCCCAACCTCTGCACAGGACACTCCAGCTTTGCTCAGCCTGCAAGGAGAAAGCCTGGGCTGCATTGTCCTGTTACCTGCTACCTGCCCTGGCACAGTGTATGTATGAGACTCTGTTGTGCTGGCACGTGCCTAGTGGCCTTCCAGATGTGTCCTACCCTCTTTGAATGGGAGTGATGCTGGTGCTGTATGTCCAGCAATACCTGTGGTACCTGATGGGATGTGGTGTGTGCGAAAATCCTGATAGATAAATAAAGCCTGCTTTTCTCATTCAGTTGCCCATAATTGTAAACATCTGTAATGCTGGATATTTTTGATGTTTGAAGGGTTTACTGAGAAAATATTGCTTTGAAAATCAAAACAGAGCAGAGCTGCACCATCAAGTTAGGTCATTTTATGGCTCTTGACAGCATGGTGCAATTTTTAAATTTTCATTTTAATTTATTATACTTTTTGCAGTTAGAAAGGATATAAGCATATTGAAAGTATTATGCAATGCGTTTACCAAGAGCATCAGTACTTTAGGGAAGACAATCCTTTTCTTCTTGTTTAGAGAAAAGTTGGGATATGTAGTCTTCTGCCATGAAGAAGAGTTCCCTAACAATAATTGACCCTAAGGCTAAATGCCTAGGCTGACAGCACATCCCATCTACTGCTTCTCTTTTGAGGTAGAGGATGTGCATGCTGTTCATGAAACTCAGAGGGACATAGATGAACCTTCCTCTGTATCACAGCAGATAGACCTTCAGGGTGTTTTTTGGTGCTCTGCATTTCATATTCTGGTCTCTCGACTGAATAGTGATAGTTGGGAGATCAATTAATTCTGTCACAAAATCTACATTTCATCCATCAACATTTTGTCACGTTCAGGAGAACTTTGCCTTTTTTGCCAAAAGAACTGGAAGAAAGGTTTCAGTGATTCATATGCCATAAGCCACATCCCTGGGTACCACCCAGAGACCACAATCCCCACTTCTGCACAGCCTCTGCTCCCTGTGGCTAACCCCAACCCATTGCATGGAGGGGCAGAGCCCAGTGGAGGTTTCAGGTCTGGGTCCACATAGCAAAGCTTGCAAAAGCTTTGCAAAAGTCAGCTGCTCTCTTGAGTCTGCCAAGAGAGAGGAATGTCACCTATGTACATCACTGCCCCCTCCTCAGCTAACAAAGTATTTAGCAGCTGAGGAAAATGAGAAATAGCTTTCTTGTTCATGCAGAGTTTTTGAAATTTCAACATTTTTTCCCTGCCTAACACATGACAAAAAAGATGTCCTCTTGGATGGAAACTCAGGAGACTAATCAGATAGACATTTAATTAAAATTAAGTTTAAAATATTTCTTCAAATTTTTCAACTTTAAATTTTGTTCTTTAGTGCAAAATTCTACATGGGGAGCAATTTCTAAGTGAAAAACTGATGCCTCTTTACACATATTAAAATTGAAGGCTCTTGTCAACTTTGAAAGGTCTACTTATTCAGCAGGCAAATTTTTCTATTCAAAGGAGTTTAAAACAAATATTTTTCTGATTAAAAATTATCCAAACCTTTTAAAGGGAAATTGCCTATTCGGTGCTATTTGTGTACAAAGTAAGTATATGAAATCTTGCAAGTATTTGTGAACAACCTTGGTAGGACTTAAAGAGTTGCTTAGATGGATACATGAAACAAAAGGAGCCCAACGACCCGGTTTTAGTGGTGAGCTGAAAGTCTGTGAGGCAAGTGTAAAAGAGCCTCATGGCACATATTTGGAAGTAAGTTATTCTAAATCCACAACACCAGCAAAATATTTTAGGTTGGGAAAAGGAGATGGAAAAATCTCATGGAAGGAGGTCAAAATGTTTTTGCTGAACTCTAAAATTCAAATCTTCAGTGCTCTTGTGATTTTCTGCAATCTTTATTTTAAAAACAACACTCTAGTCTCAGTTGGAAGAAGTGCTGGGTACATCCCAGTGGCACAGCAACCACAATTAATCAGGCCTTGTCCAAGGGCAAAATACATCATCCCACTACCAGAATTGAAATCACAGACTTGCAGCTTTGGTTTGCTGCAGTTTTCACAGTTTTCTGCCCAAAGTATTACACCGCACCATTTTATATAAACTTCAAACCATGAACTTTGAAAAAAGACAAAATGTTAGCAAAGTCTTAGACAACATAATGGAAAATATTACTGAGGGCTTTTGAAATACTTACACTTGACAGATGAGAGTAACAGTAATGACACAGTGGAATTTGAGGGATGAACCTTCATAGACCAAAAAAAGATGAAGCATTAGTTATTCTCTCAAACTCGTGCACCATGCTAAACCTTGCAGAGCCCATGTCCCTCTCCCAGATCTGCCATCTGCCACTGTTTCTCCACCTGGGAGGTAAAGCTTGACTTTCTTTGTACAGTAATTTGAGTGATGCTTAGAGAATCATCCCAGCCTAAAACAGCTATGACTTTGAGAGTTACATCTGTTAGCCTTGGCTTCACCTCAGACAATGTTTTCTATTTGATTTTGTTTCTCGTTAATGCAGTGGAAAAGACAAGGCCAGAAATGACAAGAGTATGACATTGGACAGGTAGATACCAGTGATGTGCATGGAGTGCCTTGAAAAATACCGTATTTCAAAGTCCAGATAAATATATGTAGAACAGCTTGGTGTACACCTTCTGACTCAGTCTCTGAAATATTTGCTACCATATGAGCACAGGCTATGTGTTGCTCTTACAGAGTTAAAACATACAGAGTGGTAATTATCAGAGTCAATTTAATTAAGTATGTGAAAATTTGCAGCTATCATTTTTGTCTCTATACTTTCTCCAATATGCAGCGCTTACTAATTTGCATATGCCAAAATTAAGGCCTAGTAGGTGGAAGCAGCCAGCATTTTGTAGTTCTCTGTTTGTTTTAATAAGCCTGTCCTGAGAGGTGACGCATATACAACCCCCGAATCCCTGATGCCCTCTGACTGGGGAAGACATGACAACACCGGCAGACTTTGGCAGCAGCCTCTTGGTTGCCACAGGGCAACTTCATGCACAGGCCCTGGCAAACAACTTGACTTCTGTTGGCTACCAATGAGCCCTGAGGGAAGACTGCCAGAATATTTTGGCAGAACCGCCATTAAACATACAAGGGCCCCAGGCAGAGGATAAGGCATGAGCTTCTTCATCCTCCCTCAGAAGCTGGGGCCACCTTGCCAGCTGCCCACCAGCCTCCTGCCATGGGGAGCAGGGCTGGTGGCCCAGGGTGTGGTGCCCTGCCTGGGTGCTCAGGTGGAGCCCTGCGGCCTCTGAGCACCGGGAAGAGCCTGCCCCATGACGTGAACTGTGATTTGGGTAATCAGCCATAATTATAGTTAATGATAGCAGTGTCTGGGCACCCCTGCCAGAGTCAGGACCCCATTGTGCTTGGCATTGTGCAAACGCTTAGCAGGTAAATTAGACACTGCAGTCAAAGCACCTTAAAGTGCCTGGCGATCTGACAACAGCACCTTAAAGGAGTGTGGAGATAATGCTACCCAGCCTGCTCCAGCAGTCTGAAGGGAACTCCGAGAGATGGAGGTGTGTGGGTGGCGCTTCAGCTGTGAACGGTCCTGCAGAGCTGGTGAATTTTTTCTGGTGAAGACTCAGTATATTGGGCAACATTTTGTCAGTGTGAAACTATTTGTGGGTTGAGGCTGACTCCCATAAATAGTGTCAGGAGTAGAGGGCTGGAGTCACAGAGCTGGTGGGGGAAGAGTTCCCTGGTTAGCCAAATTGCAGGAAGAAATATAATTAGTGGGAGATGGTGGTATGGGCTGGGGGAGCTGATTTTCCAACTTCTCCTTCTCTTCACCTGCGACCTCTCAGTCAATCCAGGAGACAGGAGCTGAGGGCCAGGCTTTTATTCTTGTTTACCTTGACCTCTTTGGGTAAATAATTAAGCATTAATTGGAGCAGAGTTGAGTGTCCTGCGTGTCACACTTTCCAGGAGAATGTTTTAACTAGGATGCCAGGAGTCATTTTTCACACTCTTCCTCCATGAGTATCTGGATGTTTTATAAGTGATGGGATAGCTCCTAAAGGAGGAGACAGAGAAGCCTCTTCCACAAAACAACTCCTGGGTTAAAGTTCTCACATGCAAATCTCTGCCTTGAACCAGTGGAGACTTTAGACCTGCACTAACACATTCCATCTCTCAAGTCACTGTTAGCCAGGAGGTTATAAATACATAGAGGTGTGTCTCTCCTGTAGCAGCTGTTCTGTTTATGTTAGAGTACTTACACCGTCATGTAGCAAGGGAGTGAAATGGCTTAAGAGCCATGACAATGAAGCCAGCCTGCTGGGAAATGGAGAACGGCCTTCAGTGTTGCTCTAGTGAAGGCCAAGTTACACTGTGAATTAAAGAGACTGCAGTATCCCATCTCAGGATATCCTCCTAGACTGCTTGATTAATCACTGCTGAGAGAGAAAGACAGAGAGAGGGAAATGGACATTAAAACCTGCCTCTTAGTTTTTGCCTTGGTGTTTTAAGGGAGAAGGATAAAAAAACACTCATCTGTAAAATGTTTATGAATCTCAACATAAGGAAATATTTTTTTAGTGTGATGGTGACTGACCACTGGCACAAGTTTCCCAAAGAGGTGGCTGAATTTCCATCCTTGGAGATATTCAAAAGCTGCCTGAACATGGTCTTGGGCAACTGGTTCTCGACGGTTCTGCTTGAGCAGGGATGGGGTGAACCAGATGAACTCAAGAGATTTTTTCCAACCTCAACAATTCCAGGATTCTGTGATATGCCTCTTCAGTTCCGTTGAATCTTTCAATGTTTCCTGAAGTGAAATGTATAATTTTCAGTCAAATGCAACATTTCTTGTTGAAAGAAATTACATTTTACAAGTTTTCATTCCAGAAAGACCAATTAAGTTATTCTAATTCCTTTTTTTTTTAATTCTAACTGTGATGTTTCTACCCCAAAATTATTTAGTTCAGAAACTCAACTGGTAGAGCTTGTTATTTTCACAGTTCTAGGGCTACAAGCTTAAATGGTGCAAACATCTCTATTGCTCTAATGAAGAGGGATTTTCAAAAGGACTTTTGGAAGCTCTGACTACAGACCAGAAGCCTATTCAGTGTGGTATGTTGACAGGTAGCCTTACCTTGATCATTAAACAACAGTCCAGGCATGCACGATGCTTTTGAGGGCAAGCCATGTAGCAGGACCCTGCCCTCAGGAGTTTTCAATATTATACAGTCATTATAGCAAAGAGGACAGTAAAGCACGGGCAGGGTGTGTGTATATGTGCATATAAATGCCAAAGATTTTTGCAACAGGAGAAGATGAGAGAAAATGTTCCTGCCACAGGAACATCTTGGTTGCTTACATTTTTGTTTTCTGTTATGCAGTGCAATCTTTTCATTTCAGTGGCTCACGTGAGCTTGTCTGGGAACAGTGCTAAGGGAAAAAAAGGAGACAAAGAGCACAGTATGGGACCAGGCAAGTATTCCTGCTGCAGGGCAAAGACAGATGCCAGGCTATCTGTGCGTGGGGAGTGACAAACTGCTGAAAAGTAAGGTACAGAACAAGGGACAGAAAGCTTTGGCAGGAAGAAGGCATGGTAGCTTTTTTAGAGGTTGTTTAATAGTTGTGGTAATTAAAAGAAAAATTGATATTCCATGTTATTTTACAGAATGGTGGTTGAGTACTATTTTACAGCCAAATTCACAGCACACTGCACTCTACTACAAGAATTGACTTTAGTGCGTTTTGAATCAGGCCTTTGGAACACAGGCCTGAAGCAGAGTCTGTCAGCCCATTAAAAGTGAAAAAAAAAGAAAAGAACCATGAATCAATCCTCCCCATATCTGCTCCAGATTCTGAATCAAAACCATCCCTTGGTTCATCTGATTGCCAGGGAAAAGGGAAAAATAGAAGTAAAAAAAAGACTTTCTGTGTCTGTGGAAAGATTTCTCATCTGCAATACCTCAAACTTCTTGGGACTTACCTGGAGTGTACCTTGAAGAAGTGCATTTCTTTGCTAAGGTTTACAGTAGGTGCAGCTTATGTGTGCCAGCCTCCAGCACTATGCCCACACTGTGCTCAGAGCTGGGATTGCAGCACACGAGGTGTACTGAAACCAGCTTTCATTTAGCACTGACAAGAGCCAGGAAGACACAGTGGTTTAAGCTCTCACTCCTTCCTTCCAAAACACATATGGAGCTCCTTCCATAGCCTGCACAGCTTCAGATTCCCTGCCATACTCTGGAAGCTGGCTAGAACATGGCCACGCTGCCGTCACATCTCCGATTACTGAACTGTCTACGGTGCCTTGGCAGTGCTATGGATGAAGCCTATTTACCTAAGACAGAATCTTGGCCTGCCACTTCATGTCCACCATTACTGCTCCACATCTTGGTAGAGTCACTCCTGGGTTACATAAATATAATTGAAATCAGAATCAGACCTGCTGACCCTCATTTTTTTGTTGTTTTTCATACCAGGATGGCTGTCTCCGATCATCTACATGGCACACAAGACCTGAACGACCAGGTCTCCCCGGTTTTATTTGTTATGGATGGTATTTTCTGCTGTGTAGAAGCCTGTCACAGGTCTGTGCAAGTCTAACTGATGCACATACATGATGCAGGTCCTGGCACAGTTTCATTCACAGTAAATCAAGACTCATTCAAGTTTTGTTGATTGTAACTGATCAGAGACCCTTTGCAGTCTTGCTTAGTGGCCCCATACCTGTTGTAACTGAAGCTGTATTACCACATCACACAAAACACGGTCACAGTCCCAGTCAAGAAAACAGCATACAGCTTACAAAGGATAATGTGAAACTACAATCTAGAAAAGCAGGGTGTGTCAGATGCAGGTCACTATCTTTCTGTCACTCATCTCTTTCTGTTTTACATTTCACATTTATGCATTTCCTTAGGTCTTCCTTTGCCCTCCACAAAGGAAGGTATCTTGTCTGAAGACTAACGAAGGACGAACAAATAGCAGAGAAAGTGTGGGTGGAATTTTAGGGGCAAAGGATGGCAGTCATGTGTGACAGAAATGGTAATGCTTCTTTCTCTGCTTGGCAACAAGCAGGGCTGGGACATTTAGAAAGTTGTGATGATGAAAGTGTTTGGAATGGTGTTTTTCTAAGCCATTGTGTTCAGCTCAACTGCAACAAATTATAGAGAAATATAATGAACTAACTAAATAAACAGCGTCGGCAAGGTAGATGTTGGATGAGATGCTATGATGTTGGATAAATAATAGGAGATGAAAACTTAATTATAGGCCAGATAGTTTTCCTCCACTGAAAGTAGCTCTTGAGTTCCCCCTGCAGAATTTTTACAGGTTTCTTCTGCTGCTTAGGTGGGATTGTAGGGCTTGTGACAACCTGTTGATACACTCAGGAACTTTTAGACACCTGCTTACTCACAGGAAATTTTTCCCCCTCCTTTCATTTTTCCAGTCCCTTCAGCTTTGTGACTGTGTGATTTCAACAGAGATATTTTGCTGAGGCATTTACCTGTAAGTCCTCTTCCTCAGCTCCTTTTCTTTTCTGGGTTATCAGAACTGTTATATCACTGTTATCTGTGAACTGTGGAATAGTTAGAGCTGCTTGTTGACTTTTAGCTGAGTTCCTTATGGTACCATGAACAGATGGGATGGATGAAAGCCCTCTTCCACCCATAGATTTGCTCTACAATATTTGCTCCTTCCTTTCTGTACTGATCCCTCAACCTCAAGAGCTCCGTGCCAGCCTAGGGTAACCCTGGCTGCCCCATTGAGGTTGGTCAATAGCATCAGATGTGAGCAGAAACACACGATGTATGTGGTCTTCTGGGCACATGACTTTATTGACAACAGACTTCATAGTAACAAAACAAATTCCTGTGCAGAAGGAGCTGACATGGCCATTTAATTTTGGCTGCACAATGCTTTGCTTTCATAGTTTTGTTAAGCAACGCATGGGGATTTGTCAAAGGACTCTAAAACAAGTGCCTCCCCGATTGCCTCCCTGAGTTTGTATGAAGTGTTATTTTGAGAGGTAGTTTTAAACTTGCTAGCTCAGCTCGTTCCCCATAAAATTTACCCACCTCGTCATCTACGCCCACACCTACATGGTGTTCCATCCCCATTAAGACGAATCAAAACAAATCAAAAGAAAATTACACATAATGAGTGGGAAGACTCACTTTCTCTTCTTCAGCTTAAACTGTTTGCAATTATCTCACACAAAGAGGTAATACTTCTGATATGCATTCTGAGGATGAGCCTACTGCCATCTGAGGATGAGCGGAGGGAGGTGTCAAACAATTCGATATAAAAAAGGGGGAAAATTATGACTTTACACAGCAAATGTTGTATGCACAGAGCTCCCAGACTCCTGTACCTGTGGGACCAATCATTCATTGCGTAGGAGGTGTAAAGAAGGAAAGTCCTGTGCAAGCAACACTCTGAAAGGAACACGTGGAATGGATGTTTTTTTCCAGCACAATTGTATAATAGTTCATAGAGATCTGAATAGTTAAAACAGGTGGTTGTGAAATTAAAACTAATTTTAAAATGATGGCTGAAATGCAACAACCAGAAAACTCTATTTCTCCACCTCTATACTTTGCAGACATTCTTCACTATTGAGAGATTTCTGCCAGACTTTATCTTTTCCTCCCATCACCTTCATTTGGGCCACATAACTGCAAATGATTGGTATGAAAGATATCCTGACTTCTACAGCACTGGAGTAACCCCACCCGATCTAGGCCTAACTTTAAAATCCAGATACCAAACTCATCACAGCTATACAATAAACAGACTGAAATTAAATTTAGGCTATGCCTAATATATAAAATATCTAAGTAATTGTAACTGAAGGCAGAATGGGAAAATAAATATTAAATACTTTGTAGAACTCGAAAATGGGGTACATTTCTAGGCATTTTCTTTGCATAGACAGGTAAAAAATGATGAGAGAATATATGTGATGTGAAGGGGGAAGTCTGAGGGATATTTAGTGATGACCTTATATGTCAAGATGATACCGTTGAACTGATACGGAAGAAAAAGCATTTCATAGAAGACGATTAAGTCAAGGGTAATATTCAGCTAAGCAATGGTGTATTTTGAAAACAGGGACAAAAAATTGTCATAAAATCTGCACAGAATCTTCCCATGGAGTCTTTGGTGGTGGCAATAACTCTCCAACTTGAAATAACATGGGTTTGACTTTCAGAGCAGTGAGTTTTTTGCAGCATTGAGACCTAAAACCCCCAAACTTTGTAAATATCAATTGACTGTGACTACTCTCGTGAATCAAAGAGATGCAGAAAGCACAACGGCGTTTTTCTGCGTCAATTTTCAATAAAGAATCAAAATTTTAGACCTGCACAATGAAAAGAAAGCTATTTAATTAATTTTTTTAAAATAAACAACAAGTTACTACCTGAGAAAGGGATTGCCTCTTCACACTGGATAATCAGAAAAGCATATCCTAGCAAACCAATTGCCTACATTTTGTCTACAGTTGTACTGAGTTTATTATCCCAAAGCACAGAACAATTTCCATCTCTGATATTCTACATATGTCTACTTTAAAGAGACAGCCTACTCTGAAAATTTGCTCTTTTAGTTGCTTTATGGGTGACTGTTGTGATAAAACCTTGGCCAGCTTCTCTCCCTCGCACATCTATGATAATTGCCTCACCCTTTGCTAGTCCTGCCAGTCTTATTGCCCATTCAGTGCTTGATTATTTCTGCCCATGGATGCAGCAGAGAGGAGATAGGAATGCTTAGATCTTTTCCACATATGACCCAAATGCTTCCCTTCTCCCTCCACTATTCCTGAGTGCTGTAGATTTGTATAATGTCCTTCAGATGTCAAGGCCCTTTGGGCAATTGGCAGCAAGTCAGAGAGGGTGAACCTGTGAAGAAGCAATGAGCTAAATCCCTTCCTCTTTCACAGTTTGCAAACACCTCTCTCTTTCTCTCTCTCTCTGATCTTGAGTCCTGAGGTTTTCTTTGCTGTGGTTTGAACTACAGTTTAAAATGTTTCAATTGTCATCTTGCATTGTGATGCATCACATGGTGCCCCAGCCACAAAAAGGCCTAGTAATTTGGTTTCATCCTGTCACTGATTTTGATGTGTCTGGTGTAGCTGGAAGTGGTCATGTCACGGGTTCCAACATTATCTTTAACAGGAAAACAAATGTCAAGAAAGAAATACTATTGTCTTACAATTAGTTTTAAACAAATCAGATTTTGGAGAACAGTAAGATTCCCAGGTCTGTATGCCTGTACAAAGAAGTTTAAGATAAAGTTTACATTTAACATGTACAGTCATTCCTAGGGGAAAAGAGATGCAACCCTGAGACTTCTCATGAAAGAAAAGAGGATCTGATAATGCAGTTCTCAGGTAAAATCTCTCTTTAAAATTTCTTTGTGTATTGCAAGGTAGACTATATCTTCTACCACCATTTTCCAGAGCAGATGTTTATTATTTGCTGTGATTGGTAACAGACTCTTTACACTCTCAACTTGACTTCACTGGAGTTGAAGATGGCCTGCCCTAATTTGGGATGTTTTTCTTCTTGAATAAATAAGGATGAAAGGGAAACAGCAAAGCAGACCTACTGCCAGGTCAGAGATGTTAAGGCTGGGGGAGATTTTTAGCTCCAGAAATGAAAGAGGTTAACAGGTTTACTTGCCTTGGTTAGAGGAAACAAAATAGAAACTCTTCTTGTGAATCCTCCCTTTAGTCTCTTCCTGGGGCCTTCTTTGCTTCTGCAGCCCTCCCACTCCCACAGAGAGAGGACCATTTCCAGGTGTACCGCTAGCGGAACAATGATGAATTCTCTTGTTCAAATGAGAAAAAATTATTTTCTAAGAAAGATGAGAAAGAAAGGACACTGTAGCTCTCACTTTTTTTTAAAAAAAGAAATGAACAATGGAAAATATGTAGACAACAACTAGCCCAAATATATCAAAATTCTTCAATCCTTTAACAGACAGAATTGGTTTTCAGTTTTCTGATATTATGCCTTGATTTGTATAATACAGGCTCATGCAGATGATCTGGCTTCATCCTTTGGAAGCAGATGTTACTTGTCTTCATACTTCTAATAACCGTGTTGTCCAAAGTCTCATTTGGGAAAAAGGAGCAAAGTGGCACACATCCCATGAGTGGTTTTACTTCAATGTTTACATATTATTTACATAAAATAGGATAGAACTGTCATTTGGATTTTGTTTAATCTCAGTGAAAAGTAATTTTTGTGGATTTGCTGTTCTGGCAAATGAGAAAACCATATGAGGAAATTCACATGCCAAGGAGTTTTCATTAGATCCAGTCAGTGGATACATCCTGTTTTCAAAAGAGTCCTGGACTCCTCTTCTTCAACCAGGGGATCTCGGCTTCTCAAAAGAGTGTCACTAATAATAACAAGCTTTCCTAAAGGCTTGCATGTTTCTTGGCTAGAGATAGCCACTGTCAATATTTTCCATGACCAGATAAATGAGAAAATATTGCCTTGGAGTCCTGTTTTAGTGCACTACGGAACAATTCTTTTTTTCTCTTCATCTGGAAGAACCTTAATCAATGTATTGGAGCCAAAATAAACTTGCTAGGAAAAATCAGATTTGGATTGCCACTCAAAAGGAGGCATTTGGACGTACCCCTAATGCTATCCTATTTTCAAAGAGGAGCATGAAATTTCCACATTTCTAAATTAGAGCTGAATGAAAAGAATCATAAAATCATTTCCTATATAATTATTTGAATGTTTGCATGGATTCAATTCAGCAAAGTTGATCTTCTATTGTATTGAGTCAGTGGGAAGCACTTACGTTCTGGGTCTGGAATTTACACAGACATGTAGAGTACCCATTTAGTAGACTTTATTAAATCAGTGCAAGGATCTTTTGTCCCTTTGGAAACTACACCATTTCATTTTGTAGAGGTGAAGCTTTTGATTATTTGCATTTTTGTTTCTACTAACATATTGATATGACCTCTTAGCCTCTGGTAAAAATGCCCATGTAGGTGTTGTAGAGGTTGACATCAGTTTCCAAAAGATTTTTTTAGTCAGTATGACGTACACTGAGACAATTGACTGCAAGGACTGATATCTGCCAAAAGTTACTAGTAAGGATAATCTTAAAGTCAAATTACTATGTTTGTACACAAAAAAGATTGTGCTGGAAGTATTTGTCTTCTTCTCCTTTCAGTCAAGGGAAACAATTCCAAGTGATTTATTTGACCATTCACAATAACACCAATCCTGACTCAAATATATCAGGTATTCAGGCTAGGCCTCTTTTTTCCATCCTATATTTTAAAGCATATGCAGCAAGGGAGCATTGAATGAGCACTTCTGAATCATTATCATCAGTGTTCAGTTTTCATAATTCTGAGAGGAAGAGAAACAAAATCCATCAGGTTGCAATGTCATGATGAGAAATTTGAATCTGCTTACTAAAAAATCCTATTACCTCCTAAAATTAGAAAGAAAGGTAAACCCAAAGCCATTGTCCTTCTGCTTTTATAATCATGTTAGATGGCTTGGAACTGATTTGCTGAGAAGCAGTGGTGAAAAGAATGGAAGAATGTGATTCTCCCCTGTCAGGGAAGCACAGCAGAAAAGTGAGAAAGGGTAGACTAGAAGATATCGTATTTCTCAGCCTCACCTTATTTTGAGACAAAGGTGGCAAGAGGACAAAACCAAGCTTTTTTCAGACTTTCATTTTTAGAATTCATATTGCTAATTCATCTGCGTTAAAAAATAGGCAAATGGTTATATACAATTTTATTGGCAGTAAAACTGATGTCTGAAGCCAATTTTCCCTGTTATTTTACAGACTACAAATACTTCCACATTCTTATTACTAAAGATGTAAAAGCATTGATAGGAGCATTTGAAAGCTATTAGGGTCATTTACAGAATTAATGTGGCTGCACTTTGAACCCTATTAAAATGTATTAGATCCTATCAACCAAATTGGAGTGAAGGGCAGAAAAAATAACAAAACAAGAAGGGTTGTCATTGACAAAGTGACAGAGCTGGCAATAATAGGAAAACTGGGATGACTGAAAAGGCAGGGAGACCTCTTTTGGCCCTCTTTTTTGGCATTTTGCAGCTTCACTCAGACTGGCACTTTAGAGCTAATTATGACTATGAAATCCTTTCTCAGCCCCAGGGTAACTGTTCTCAACATTTTTTCACGTCAATGCATTGAGCACAAATGCTTCAAGGTATTCTAATGTCCTTGAGATGCAAAAGCCTCCTTTAGAAACAGGTGACTAATAGTGGGAAAATGAATGAATTTTTGAGGGCACAGTTGGGGTTTTGTGTAGCTTGGGTTCTGCTGTGCAAAACAAAGGCTAAAAATAATGTAATTTAGGAACTGGAACAAAGACCTTTCACTCCTCCTTCAACTTGGATATCAAATAGTAGAGACTCCTCCCTGAATTCATCTTTTCACTGGCACCCAGGACCACAGTGTGTAATACAGTGCAGACCAAGGCTGCCTGGCCACTGTGTACGTACAGCAGAAGGGTTCCAGTCCTGCAGGTGGGAATGCCACATGTCCCATCAAGCTTGAATTAACATAGTTCGGGTTTATTGTGTCACAGCTGTTGCCAGCGTGTCTGATGCATCTGCAGGTGGACGTGTCACAGCACAAGTTCACGCAGCATGACGAGGCAATGCAATATGCTATAGTATTACGAGACTTATGCAATGTTCTCAGAACCAAAGACAATAAATCAAGTATTGAAAAACACCGCAGGATGTCTTGTTTGATTGTTGCTAGCCTTTTGAATTGACTTTCTCTATTAGGATTTTTCATTTTACAGATGAAAATGCTTGTTACAGCAATGTACTTCTGAAACAATCAGAATGAAAAGTGTTGGGTTTTTTCTCTTAATGAAATCCCTCCGTTCCCTTCCAGCAAAGGAAGACCTGTTTGTCAGAAGCAATTCACACACCCCTCTTTTAAATTCATGGCCTGTTTTTACTTGTGCTGTTCAGGGTTCTTCAGTCTTTATTTAACAAGGTTAGGTAAGGAGAGGTGGGGGAGGAGGTAGTATATTGTATTGGCAAGGTAACAACAGGCTGCTTACGCGTCCTTTGTTTAACAGCAGGGCAGTTTGGGTCACCTGACCTCACTTGTCTTACATTAATGAACACATCTGATTTAGGGTTCCAGCTGAGGGGCTGCAAGGGTTTGTCCTCTTCAAGTGGTTCCAGTGGCTGCTTCTTTCAGATATCCAAAACATCTCTCATGAAATTTTGTTGGTGATAGAACTCCTTGGCACCACTATGACCATTTGTTTCTTTTTTTTTATTTTCCAAAGGTGTAGCCACAAAACCCTCATTGTCAACAACATGCTGCAAAAATAGCAAAGGCATCCTCCCCTAAGAGAAGCAGACTGCAAGGAGTGGGACAAAACTAAACAGAGGCAAATGATGAACGATTATCAGGGAAATTTCCTTATAATGATTTCTATTGTGCTGTAGATTATACTCTGAAGGGCAGGGTCAGAACTTTCTGTTTTGCAAGCACAAAAATTCAACTGGGCAAAACATTTAAATTTCTGTATGGCAGAGAGTAATTGGCAGGAACATGACTGGAATGGCCAGCTACTGAAAGTCGTATTCTAATATCTAGGGTTCTATTAGATATCAATTTTTTCAGATTAAAAATCCAGAAGACAATAAAAAAATCAGTCAGCTGTGGATTCAAATGGGAAGTGTACTAGGGAGTGAACCAAGAGCTCGCCAGAGTTAGCAAGTCCACACTCGCTGTGGGGGGGACAATTTTACTCTGCCTGAAGAGTGCCTTTTTGTGGTTTAGCTCAGCCATGTGTCCCTAGGGGTACTATTATAAAATAGCAATAGTGGAATGTTGTGTGTGGAGTAGTTATTGCAGAATAATTATTTCAGGCTGTTTTTCCTTGTAGACAAGCCTTACTACTTTATTTTGACAATAAGATGCACCTAAACTGATCTCTTTTTCTTGAAGCCTAAGGAGTTTTTAGATTTGCATAGGCAGAGTAAGGATCTAATGAAAGGTTAAAGTTGTAAATACTTACCAAAACATACTGCCCTGGCAGAAAAAAAGTGGAGCAGGAGCTATACATCAATGCAGATGAATTTATTTTACATAGGATGCACCAGCATTACTTACTTCCAACTCTAAGTTTAGACTCTGAACTGAGCTACCAGAGGCAGTAGGGCATACACCCACCCTTACTCTCTCTATAGCACAACTACTCAATAAACTTTTTCTGAGCTTGTCTGGCTAATTTTACAGTTGTTTAATAACAGACAACAAAGCTCCACTCAGCAGGAACCTGTTTGCTGGCCTGAGGTCTCCAACTCTCTGAGAATTTCTCCTGAGAGCTCCTGCATGAATATAATATGTGTCATGTCTGGAGGGGGGTCTTGGGGAGGCCTGGGCAAGTTTCAAAGTCTGCTCCTGTGAGCTGGATGACCATCTGGCATCATCCCTCCATTGCAGCAACTCACGTTGCTAGAGGGAGTACATGGGGGAGGTGTAAAGTTGGGCAAGGCTTACGCAGAGCTCTGTATCTGCTGGGTACCTCCATGAGGTGTCTAAGGTAGGGCAGGGCAGGTCTAGGGCTCACATACCAGAGGCATTAGAATATGCACTGAGGGAGCTCTCTGATATTAATTACTGATTTTTTTTTTTTTTTTGGTAATGTATGTTAAAGAAATTCTTCTGACATACCTTGTTTTGGTTAAGTATTTGATGATGATAGATAAGTGTCTTATCTGAAGTGGAAGGGGTGCTTTATGGGAGTAACTTGATATTTTTTTGGTCAAAATTAACTTTTTTTCCCCCTCACAAATCGGAAAAATGCTTCCATTTAAATATTGCACCTCCTAACCAGCCCCTCAGGAAAGAAGAAATCTTTATTTAAGGGAGGATTTATGCAATCTCTGGTTCTGTCAACCATTAAAAAATAAATAAAATGTTTGTGAAAGCTAGGGAACTAAAAGCTTCAATGTATTTTTGTAATATTTTCAAAAATTCAGATTTTAATCAGCTTTCAAGTGGATAACACATGAAATAGCAAGGGGTCATTTTTGCAATTGCATGCAATAAATTCCCTATTCTTTTCACTATCCTTTCCCACTTACACTAGAATTATTTTTGTGTGTATAGCCAGCAAGAGGAAGGGAGTTATTTTTTTAATGTATCTTCTCCAGGAAATTAGGGAGACTTAGAGACTGAAACTGGAAAACATCAATGGGTGGGACCAGGAAAATCAACTGAATGCTGTATTATGCCACGACACTTTCATCCTGCCTTTCTGTCAAATAGGGCAGGATGAGAGGCAATGAGTTGGCATAATGTCTGAGGTCAAAAGTTGAAAGCTGCCCGTTCCTAGAATTTTTGATTCTTAAACTTTACTCATGTTGCGAGTGTTTTAGGAAAATGACTATAGGCTGTTTATTTCCCTTATTTCTGGAAGTAAAACACTTTCATTTCAGCATTTTGGCTTCTGAACATACGATGGAGAGGGTTTTTTGTCCTAAACTGGCACCTGCCACCCTCACAGTAAGAGAGATCCCAGAAGATGGTTGTCTGGGGAGGCTTTGAGGGGAGCAGGGTGGAGGGAAAGAAGCTATTAGCAGCACAAAGAGCAAAGCCTGTCTTGGCAGCTGCTTTGGCTGTTGGGTCCAACAACTATGGGGTCTTCTTGCCAGATTTCTATTGCATGACAGAAAGGGCAACTGCCAGAGTCAAAGAGAAACACCTGCCAGAGCAGCCCTGAGGTTTGTTCCCTGTGTTGAAATGTTGTTACCACTGGTGCTAGTGGGATTTACTCCCTGGTATGGTGAATGAGATTTAGCTACCCACAATTGTCTCCTGGGTGGTATGGCTGTGCTATGGACTTTGGTTGGGCCTGAGATTAGTTTCTGAATTCAAAACAAATGTTCTTTCTCTGACTGGAGTGTATATTTAATCACTGTAAGAAAGGTTTGTCCTGAATGCTGAGATCAAATATGTTTCAGTGAGGCAGTGGTGAGAACATCCTATTACATCTGTCCCACTTTAAATATACTTGAGGGCAGGTCAGATATTATTTTAATTTGCAAGGTTGTTTGCTCTGTTTACTAAAGAGCAATTCTGTCCTGTAATGACTGGAAGCTGAACACTAATGTAAGCAGAACCGGAATTTCAGATGATGTTGAAAGTTGATTATATAGCTTGTACTTTTAGTTTCATAATTAAAATTTTATAGGCTGAAAATACCTATTCACCCCATCTCCTGTAAATGCAATAAGTGAATGTAGGTGGACTGGATCTTTATTAACCACTGAATGACGGGTCGTGTTCACACTTGGACCTGAGCCAAACCTTAGCTCCTTTACACTCAGGACTGACAGAGGGTGTGATTGCTCTCTGTTATTATAGCTGGAGGTAAATACAGGTGAAGGAGTAGTTTTTAAGATTAAAATGCGGAGGGAGGTGTCAAACAATTCGATATAAAAATCAGAACAGATAGATTCTGGATGAAGTACATCAGGGGAGTGAGATTTTGAACCAAGTTTCCAAATGGAGTTGTAGGTGCAAAACTGCATCTCATTTTAAACCTGGACTTTAATACTCTCACAGATGTGGTGTCACATTGGCTTCTGACGACCGTAGGGTACTGCACACAGAGTCCCAGGCAGCTCTGGTGACATGACTCTGTTCTTTGGGTTCTGTGTATTGTTTCTTACGTGCAAAGGCACTAATATCTCTCTGGATATATTTGGTTAGTACAAGCAGCTCTTTAATCTCTTTCTCTGAGATATTGTCATGGTTTAGGAATGCTCTTCCCCAATTTAGTGTTCCTACTGAAACACCCCAGCCCAGGCGTCGCTCACTCATTCCTCTCCTCTCCCTCTGTGTTGGGATGGAGAGGAGAACTGGAGGCACAAAAAGGTAGAGATCGCAGGTTGAGATAAGAACAATTTACTAGAAACTGTGATGAAGTAAGAAAATGGAGCAGTAACAACAATACTAATGACAGAGCGTACAAGATGAACAGTACACATGCGAGTGCTCACCACATAGAACCCTGTGCCACCCAAACCCACATGGCCCCAGCCCCAGCAACACTTGAAAGAACACCACTCCTTCCATCTCCATGGCACATGGCACGAGTACAAAAACCCCAGGGTCCTGGCTGTGCCCCTTCTGATTGCTGCAAAAACTAACCCTGTCCTGCTGAAACCAGGACAGAAACGTACACTGAGTTTTATGCACATGACACAGAAGGACAAATTAGAAAGGGATCTGTTTGGAAAATGTCAACTTTTTTTTCTAAAATGAAGTCATGTTTTCTTAAGCTTGATAGAGCCAGGGGTATTTCCTAAGTCTCTTGGGCATTCAGTGTGTCAGTGAATGAAGTGTGCTGCAGAAAGAGCCAGAGCCAGCTGCTCAGCATGTGAATGATTATTATCTGACAAGTGGTATTTTTTGTCTGCTTGTATATGAATTTCACCTGTAAAATAACAGGTCAGTGAAAAAAGAATTCAGTAATGTAAATTCATAATTTCCCAATTATTTATGTGATATAAACTCCACCCACACAGCTATTCCACCTCTTCCTTTCTCCTTTTTTTGACCTGCATAATAGTGCTAGGTTTGTTTCACTTGTCCTTGGCACAGAGCACTCTGCAAAAAGTCTTTGCCAGAACCGCCATGGGCCTGGGGCCAGCCAGAGCCTGTGAGTGACATCCCAGCTCTGCTCCAGCTGCTGCCAACCATCCACAACATCCAGGCCAGTCTGCCAGGCCAGGGTTGGCAGTTGCAGATTGTAGGGATGGTTCAGCCGTGCTCTCTCCACACACGTGCCCCTCTACTACACCAGAGCCTGGGATCAGATGTTTGCAGCAAAATTCAAACACAGCAGGAGCCACAACCTGGGCCAGCAAGTGCAGCAACTTGCTTTCCCCAGTGTTTCTTCCCTTTCCTTCAATAAATAGCAATAATAAAAAGACCAGCCTATCTGGTCTATACAATATAGATTTCGGTGGTTTCCAATTTCAGTGGTACACCACTCTCTTTAGTAAATCACAGCCTGTGATTTCTAGTAGCTGTATATATGTTTGTCAGTGAAACTCTTCTAAGCAATGTCTCCTGAATTGTCCACGTACCAGGGACAGAATGGACAAAAGAGATTTAAACAGGTGAACCACATGGGTTTTTTGACTTTCCTCTAAGATACAAAGGGAATCTTAAGGTACTATGCCTGGCATGGGGAAAAAGGCCTATGTCCTGATCCCAGTAAGTCATTGTAAGTGTAGTCTATGCATTATGGGGATGGACAGCTGAGGTCATAGTAGAAAAAGCATCAATGACTGATCTGACAGAGCAGGAGGATTCTTTCTTCTCCCTCTCCTTGGATGTTTTTCTTCCTGTGACCTTGCCTTCAGACCATTCATATTTATTTGAGCACAGTTTTCTACCAGTTGCCCCACCTCTAAAACAACACTCAGACTGGCTGCTAGTGCCTCTTTGCACGCTCCATACTGCAATGCCCAGCTAATGAGTGGGTATGTGACCTTCTTTCCTTTCAGCACTAGAGCTGTTTCACAATGCCTGAGCAATGCAGCTCCCTGCCAGGTGGCCTGTCAGTTTTGGAGAAAGTATTCCTGGGAACAGTGAGGCAGAACAGGTACAGTGTTCTTCACCTTGCCTTGTAAGCTATTCCAAGCAGGAAAGCTGGCACCAGCAAGTGTTTCCAGAGAATTGTACCTCGCTGGCTCCTGTCCTCCAGCAAAGTGCCAGCTCATCCACGCTCCAAGTGCCACAGATTTTCCTGCTGCTTGAGTAATCCACTGCCACCTCTGCACCTCTGGATGGAAATCTTCCCTGCAGTCTCTTGTATAATACTGTGTAGGAGATTTCCCAGACACATGGGGAGTGTCCTGAGCCGAGGCCAGTCTGGGCACACTTGTCACTGAGAACCCACCTGAGGAGATGCAACGGGGAGATGGGGACTGCAGCTCCTATCATCCGCCCCTTGCAAAGGCAGTAGGTGAACTGAAAGTGATAGTGAATCAGGGCAAGAAAAAATTTAGGATTTCTTCCTCTTCCCTCCCCCTGTTTCCAACATTATATATCACATTTATTTTAAAGTAGTAGGCTAATCAGTCCCCCTTTACATTCAAGAGGCACTTCACTACGTAGGAAATGCTCAGGCTCAGTGTAAGTGAAACTATGTGATTGCTAATAAGCAGCTCCACCAGTGCTTGCCTGAAGGTACCAGAGTAGTCAGTGTTACTAATAAAGTTAATTACTCCCACTACAAGAGAAATTAGTCAGGGGGAAAAATCAACGTGTATGAACAAGATGATTAGCTGCTGGTTTCACTTTTGCAAATACATTTAATCTACTGTAGTACTTTTATGCTGGTTAACCAGAGTCACAAGGTATCAATGTGCTCCCTCCTTATGAGAGAGCAGAGAAAAAATTACAAAACAGTCGCTTCCGCTTTGGGCTCTGTCTGACAAACTGTGAATGTACCCAAAGCCCTCTGCACTTTTTTCTCTTCTGATAACTAGCGCTGTTTCTCTCCTGATCATCGAACTGTGATCTGGAGGTAAAGTATCTCATAATTAAAAGCATCTCTATTGTGGAATTTTTCCAAAAAAAATACTTCTCGTTCACCACGTGGACATCCCATTTTACTTTGTGGCGTCTCTAATCTCCATGCATGTGAAATAGCAAGAATTCCCACCTCTCCATCAGGCATGAGTTTTCATTGACTTCTGTGACTGTAACTGATTAGTCTTCTAGGAACAACACAACAGCTGGATTCAGATTTACTGTGCTCTATTTTCTGATTGGGAAGTGAATGATATAACACAGAAGGATCCATCACAGAAGCGTTTGATTTCTAGGTGCTTTTTTAGTGAAGATCTCAAGGTTTTTAAAATTTGATTTTATTTTATTTTTAAAAAATGTTTTAAATATAGGAAATAGAGAGAACGTGCTCTGCAAACAATAACATCCTCTTCCCTGGGGGTTATATAACTGAAAAACATCAAAGACTGCTCTGGGACATTGTGTTCCACACAGGACCTGCATATGTTATAAGAAGTACCAATTATTTCTCGTTCTTGTGGTATTTTTTGTAATATGAATACCATCCAACCCAATTCAAAGAGGGCATCATGCAAGCATTGGATGACGCAGCTTCTATTCATACTTATCATTAAGGATAGGAGAAGGGAGGGAAAATGATTAGTGGCTTCCCATTCCATTCAGTCATTGATTTACCTTTCCAGATGGCTGTTTTTCATTTGGCTTATGGCATTTCTGTGCGACATTTCCCATAGCTACCTTGTTCACCTCACCATCAGAAAGGAAAATTGACAGAGAGTGGCCAGGTAACCAGGAACAGAAATCTGACATGAAAGTCCTCAAACCTGCTTGCTCAGAGAAACACTTGCCTGCAGGCAGTTCGGAAAGAGCTCAGAAACCTTCAGATGTTGTAAAGAGAATATGTTGTGCATGTGGATAATTTGCAGAAAAAGAGAGACCACTTCATGTATTTTTTAATTATCTCTTGAGGCAGAATTGTGAACTGGTGGTAAGATGAACCACTCTACAACCTACGATTAAATTTCTGAAGTGTTCAGGAATTATTATTGCTAGTGTAATAATAACTATTTCCATGGAATATTCTAAAAAGTCTACTTTTTGCATGTAAATCTATTAGTCAAATGGAAATGAGGATACTTTTCTGAGAGGAACTTCAATCCTCAGAAAAAGTAGACAGAATTTGCATTTACAGTGAGACAGATTTCCCCTTTTTCCAGACTAATACAAACTAATGTACTTTGAAGTGGGTGTACTTAATCTGCCTCTCCTTTGCTTGGCCTGTGCTTTCAATGTATTCTGGTAGGAATGAGAATCTGCTCCAATTTATTTTATTTATTTCTGTGTGCTTTCATGTTGATTTTTTTTGCCTCATTTAGTTACTTCTCCTTTCTCTTTTACACATTTTTCTGTCTTTCATAGAATCCCATTTTGTCACTGTTAGTACATTTCTCCTTTTTATTGAGTCTTCTAATAGATAGCAGTGAAATAACAGTCTGCCACCATACCTTCCCATAGAATCACAGATTAATTGAATAATGCAGTATGGAAGGCATCTCTGGAGGGCACCGGATCGGCTCCACCCTCATTTGGAAGAGCTCCAACTTTGACACCAGGTCAGGTTGTTTAGGGTCCTGTCCACCTGAGTATGTCAGAGGAGATACAATCACTCCGGACAGTCCGCTCCAGTCTTTGCATACTGCATTGCAAAAAAGTTTTTGATCAGATTAAATACTTGAATGCACTAAAGAGCTTGTGGCTAGAACAATGGGAGTGTCACTTATGATGTGTACCAAATCCTATTGTATGAGACAGAAAAACAGTTTCATTTATGCACTGTGAGCTTGGTGGGGTTGAATCCTTACCTAAAGGAAGTGCTTTGATGGTTGGGTTAGGCTAGTTTTGCAAGAATTACTCCAGCTGTTCTATCTTTGGAGCTCCATTTTTTTTTCCTCCTATCCCAGCAAACCATGGAAGAGGATCAAGATCAGCTCAGACACCAGGAAGTTTTTCAGGATTTTTTTCATTCCTTAATCACTCATAGAACTGATAGAGCCAGAACACAGGATTGCAGAAGGATTCTTGAGCAGTAGAAACCTTGATGTTAAACAGGAATCAGCTGTGACACACCTTGATGATAGGGTGGAGATAATTTGTTTTGTTATTAATATTTGACATTCAGGTTCATCATGCAGCAAAAGCAACCACACAGCCTGGAAAAGAGGCTGCAGGCAGCACAGAATCTTACTCATGCATTGCACAAGGGTCACATTTGCATCCAGATCCTCGTCTGGTGATTAAAAGGTGCATTACACAACCCAGGAACAGAGTGAGCGTGCTGTTGGATGACACCCAACCTCTCCCTTCCCAAGTTCTGTCATGATCTCGCCTGCTCAGCTCTGCACGAATGGACCAGGGATGTTGCGGCGCCTCCCACCACAAGGAGGTGGTTTGTCAGTGGCCAAACCCAGCCCTACTGACCTTCCCACCACCCTGCCTGTGGTCAGGAAGCTTGTGGCACCGTGGCCTTGGCGGGAGATCCCGATGGTGCAGGGTGAGCTGGCGAAGGGCAGCTCCACCCGGTGCAGCAGGAGCAGGGTGTCATCAGGAGTGCCCAGCCCGCTTGTCAACAGCCCCCGGCGGCTGAGCGCAGCCTGAGTCACCGGCACCTGAATGAAAGTACTTTTGTTGTTGTTTTCTCCTCTCCAGCCTCTGAAGGGTCCACCGTGCCAGGAAGGCAGGTGGCTGTGTCAGGCTAGACTGGCTCCTGCGCTGGAAACTGGCCCCATCAGCCAGAGCTTTCCTTCAGGCCAGGAGCTCAATATCCGTTCAGGTAACGATGACACCTCGTGCACCATACTGTGATCCACTGGACAATGGAACTCAGAAGCACTTTTGCCTTCCTCCCAGTGTGACTCCCTTTGGCTTCACTGTGAGTCCTTGGGTGGTTTTTCCAGCAGATTCAGAAAGTCAAGTGTCAGAGTCATACTGCCAGAGGCTGCAATAGCAGCACAGACGCCATATCTGCAGAAGCACGTTCCTGGGCATGGTGGCAAGCTGGCACAGAGCAGGCTGCATCCACGCCGACAGACTCCCTCAGCCTCCAAAACGGGGCAGGACTCAGTAGTGGCTGGAAAGAATGTGTTTGATTTTACATTTTATTGTCACAGCTCAGGGAGGTTGTAGAAGGCAGGCTTCACCTGATCCATAGTCCCATGGTTTCCCTTGCGGTACTGGTGTTAAGGGGTGTTAAAGAAGATATTTTTGGTTTTGTCCCAGCACTCTGAATGTTAAAAAGAGACATGACTCTCAGTTGTAGTGGTCAAATCACAGAAAGAACCTGCCCCATTCCTCGTGTCCTGCTTCATACAATAAACAATGATCATTACAAGTTCCACCTTGCTCATCCTCTTTATTTTCCCCTGTCAGCTTAGGCCATAATTGCCATTCCTTCCCCCTAATTACTCCACCCTGGCTTAAGGTGCAATGAATGGCCTTTGTTTGGCAAATAAAGGGTAGGCAGAGCTTTGAAGGAACACATTGCTGCCATAGAGATTCACCCAATATTATGTGGTTGGCTCTTCTAGTTTCTGTTAAAGCCAAGGCTTCTGTCATTTCCAGCAGGGACGTCAGGAGAGAAGTCCTGTCCTGCAGACAGAATATCCGACCCTCTACTCTATAAAGGGGGAAAAAAGCTACATATATATTTCATTTTCAAGCTGTAATCAATACCAAATAAAAGTTAGTACATGCAATAAAAAAGTAGCCTTTTAAAAAGGGTTAGGTATATTAGATGTATATTTCAATGCTCTCAGGACTTGGTTAAAATTGTTTTTCATAGCTTTGGCATTTTAAAATTTGAGGATAGATGAATAATTGTGTATAGTTTTACATAAACCAGTGTGCCCAGTGACTGAAAACATAGCTTTAGAGGTTGCTATTTGCATCTAATAAAAATAATGATGAAGACATTGAATAATCATTTATATATAATTCTTTAAGTTTGAGAAGTTCATGAAGGTGCTGGTTTGCTATACTGAACATTTTACATAGCTGAACCTTGGAACACATCCCGTTTGACATTTAAAAATTGCAACATTGCACACGTGTGGTCTAAATTCTTTCAAATCTTCTATGGAACTCTAACACCTTAAATGAGATTTTCCCATTGAAAGTGTCATTGAGTCAAGAGTTTGGAGTAGGAAGATGTAGAAGTGATCAGGAACAAGGTCGGTCTAGCTCTCTTCAAACAAATAATCGGATCTCTTTGAAGAGATTGTAAGTGCAATAATGCTACATCTGTACCAACACAAAGCTATTGCCAGATAGCTGGTCAGATGTGAAAAGAAGGGAAAATCCATCTAGATTAGGGGTTCTCAATTTAGTATGTATCAAAGTATGCAGTGACAGAAACTATTAGCACTTCTGGTGGTGGTAATAGGGTGCACACAGGACTAATTTGGGTATCTTTTAGTTTCCCTTTGTGTTTGACTCTTCAGGAACTATCATGGGTCCAGCGTGGCTACCTAGGCTGGGATGGTAACTGTGGTAGGAATACCTGCAAACACTGGGACATGGGCTGCCAGATAAGAGCTCAGTGATAAGGTCTTGACATGACAAGGACTTGAGAATGGAAGGAAACTGTGGCTCCTGGATGGAGAAGACAGAGAAAGCAGAAAAAAACCACAAAGAACGATACCAAGAGATGGCAATGATTGTTCTGTGCCTAAGAAGCCTGGGAAATCTACACAGGACCTATTTCTTTATGTAAAAAGTAAGGCTTGAGAACATGAAATTAAAAATGGAAACTTGAGGCATGTGGCTCCATTACAACAGGGTCTAGTCACCCCAGGAAAACAGGATTAAGAAATCTTGATAGGACTTGAATTTATGGCAGGATCACTTTTGGCCCCTTCTGTCTGATGTAGGCATTGAATTATTGCTATTCTGCTATTAAGGGACACTTGAGTTATGTGAACAAATCTTCTAGTTATTGAATAATTGAGTGAATACAGCTATGCTGCTACTTAAACGATACTGAGAAATACCCAGGCAAACAATATTTTTTTACACATATATGTGTATATACATTATTTTCCAGTATGTGTATATATATATATATGTATATTTGTATATAATTCTCCAGATAAACTTTTGTGTGTAGAGTACTGTTTGCAGACTCGCTCTTATTTGTAGGAGGTTTAATGGGAAAGAACTCAACACATATATATATGTACATGTATATTTATATATGTATATACAAATACATAAGAGAAAGAGACAGAAAATATGAATTTTGCACTGGTTTGGGTCTGAACCAAAAGGTAAGACATCCTGGCTCCCCTTTGTCTACCCAGTGCCAGCAGGCAGCTGGGAGCACGGTTGTTGCCCTGACTTATACTTCATCCATTGCTCATGCCAGACATCCACACATGTGCACCATACAGCAGCCCTGCACATTACTGCAGATGCTTACCTCAGCTCCACAGCCAACATCTGCAGGGACAAGCCCACAGAAAGAGGTTGTAAGGTCCTCATTATCAATGAACACAACACAAATGGTGAAAGTAACCTTTTATTTGCATGTGATATAGAGACATACATACTGCAAACACATGCAACACATCATAAAAGGACAGGATACTTGGGGGATCGCAGCAGAGAAACATTAGCATCTGCTTCTAATAACCAGCGTAAATAGTACATGCTCTGAGTTTCTCATGGTGTTTCTGAACAGAATTCCAGAAGAGCTGCACACATGGCACAGCCAGGCTCATTAACACCACGGGCTGTCCCCGCACTGCGCCAACGGGAACGCAGCCCTGCCTGACCATGCAGGGCAGAGCTGGTGGGCACAGCTTTGCACCCCACTTCAGCTCGCTCACTGCTGCCCTGCCTCTCGCTGCTGCAGGGGGATGGTGTGCCAGTGCCAGGCTCACTCAGGCTTTTGAGAAAGACCATTCCAATAGAGGTGGAAGGGTGCTTATGGAGCTCTCTGGCTTCTAGTGTCCCACTGGTGGGATATGGGTGCTGTGAGCAACTGCAGCATGCAACACAGCACAGCCTGGCACAGAAATGCCAGATTCCTGGAATTACTATGCTAAGCACAACATGAAAATGCTCAGAGCATTGCTGTCCAGGCAACACTCACAAACTAAATCTTCTGTAGATTAGGACAAGTTCTGGAGAAATGAGAAAGAATGCAGCCAGCTAAGTAAAGACAGGTGTGTGGCTCTGCTGCCTGGCATGTAAGAACAGAAACAATTGTGGGATGAGATGAAAGCCTCGCTGTGAACACAGGTTGGCCTGTGGAAGCATGGTTGTGACTGCACGTACACAGAGGCATACAGCAAAACACAGACCAAACATCCCCAGCACAAACACCAAAGGTAGTTATGGAACTAGCTGGAAATTCATGTATCTACACCAGTTGCCTTGCAGTTACCTCTGACTTCTAGCTCCACCCTCCCATCATAAGGCAATTATTTTAACTCTCTTAAACATCTCACTAAATATTCTCAGTTTATTTCAGTCCCTTGATTGATTTATGGTTAAATAACACCCAACAAACCTGAAACTTTAGTCCTGTACAGCTTACGACCAAAATTATCACATCTAGGATTAGTGTATTTGCCACAATAATGGAATCCATTTTCAGAATATCAAGATTTCCTCTGAGTTACATCTGCTAGTGACATGGCAAGTTTTTCTTGTCCCTGTCACATCGCAGAAGCCTGCAAGGAAGGAAGGAAGAATGCTATATCCTATGTGTTATGCTGGGCCATGGTTTTCTCCTAGCAGCAATATTTGCAGCATGTCCTGGACTGGGCTGCCCACCAGCGATGTTCACAACTGGTGGCCCACCAACTATTAAGTGCTCTGAACCTCTTTGACATGCAGCCTGTTTTTAATGGGTGGGATAGCTTTTGCCGATGTGTTTACTTCATGAAACATTCAATTAGCCAGATTCATCATCAGCATATTTGCTCATCCTGCCTTTGTGTTGGGTGCTTCATCAAGCTTTTCCTCATGCGCACAGTTTGCCATCTGCTTGTAGGTTGTTCAGAGACTGTGTGAAGATTCTCCCTCTCTGAGAAAATGTGTGCTGTCCCATTGAAGTATTTGCTAGTGATGCAATTGCAGCTGTTATCATCACGTCATATGTGTGCGGGTGGTTGCAATACATGGTATATAGGTTGTCAAAATTTGCCAGGAAGATGTGTTTTTGATTGTGGTATTGTGTGCATGTGTGGTACTGCTGGAGCAGCACGCATAGGACTTGGAATATTACATGAGTAGTATGCGTGAGTGCTATATAAACCACATACCAGAGTGGTTACATGCTGTATTGGGTGACAGTAACACCATATTCACACAGCTTTTTCACATATCTCTTTATCAGCTGCCCGTTTTTGAATATTCCTTGGGGCCCTGGTTGTTTCCATGTGTGTGCTGGGCAGTGGACTTCACTGAGAGCACTCTCACACTTGGAAACCAACTTTTCCTTGCCAGCACTTTTCTGGCTCTGAGTGCCAACTGTTCAGTCTCTGTGGGACAATGGTTCATTTCCAATGTCTGTCAGGATGTTTATGCTGTTTATGTGTAGGCCTTTGTCACCTGGTATTAATTGGATTGTGCCCTCTCTGCCTTTGAAGGCACAGAAGGCTTCAAACTCCTTTTTTATTACACATGGTTCTGTGGCCTGTAATACTAATCAACTACATTTGGAAACATCATGTTGTAAATATGGGATTTTTCTGCACCCCAATGCATCTTTGGAGATCAAATGGTCTCATGGTGGCTGAGGACTTGCCTGCAGTTAAGGATCTACTTTAGCTCAGAAACCTGTCGGCTGCACTTTTGCACCAAGATGCCAATAGCCAAACCTGAGGAAGTCTGTAGTCATCACAAATTTGATTTGGATTCCTTCCCTCCTGGTTATGCAGAAGTGTTGATTATTTTGATGTCCTGGATTGTTGCTTTGCAAGCAGATAACTGTTTGTCATGGCATGCACTGTTTATGCTGTGTACTAGGCTTTATTTCTTCTCATCTGGAAAGGCAAATATTTACCTCTAGTGGGTATTGAAAATGAGGTTTAGAATCCTGCTTCCACTTAACCAGGCCAGACACTGTAGTGCATGGTCCTATTAGTAAGAATCTCTTTGGCAAAGGTACCCAACACAGTGAGAAGGGTCCTGACAGCATTAACAAATAGTGCTCCATCTCTACTCTGGTTTTTTGCCAGGTGATGACTGAGCTGATAAGGAATTCTGCACATTGTTGCAGTGCCTGGCCTCCTCTCATCCTGTCTGATAGACGAGTTGAACATCACATACTGAAGCATGACCAGCAACATGCCCTTTGATTGCTCACTGAGATTGCTCCACACGTTTGTCCTTTCCTCTCTTTGGGGCCGAGTAGCGAGTCACAGCAACCCATGAATGGCACGCTGGTGGGCACTGGCATTTGGAGTGACGTCACTACTGCCTGTTGGGGCACAGAAGCTTGGGACTGATTAAGTTTTAACTTTTGAGTCTGGAGCTATATGTGTGGGCTCACAGCTGGGGACTACAAAGTGCTATATGGAATTGGCACAGAGAAGAAACACAGATTGCCTGCTGTCAGGACATCTGCGTCTTTTTATTTTGGGTACATTTAGCACTTACAGTGTTTAACATCTGTCACATATGCAATATGGCACTGACAGTGGTTACCGTTATATTTACATTTTGCCTTGATCACATTGGTTGTTGTTGTTTACCCTGTCTGCAAAGCCACCTCCTTGGCTGCACACATTTCATTTGTTAGCATCAGGGGTGCCTGCACTGAATGTTACCAACAGTATGCTTGGTGACACACACATGGCATTAAGAGCACGGCATTCAGCTTGTGTATCAACCCCACAGCATTTGTATTCTCTTCACAAATGCAACCTCCCCTGCTCTTCCTGGAGCTATATCATCTTCTCCTGCACAGCACTTGCACGGCACAGGATAATTGAAAGACAGGCCTGCAAGAGACCCCAAGTGGTCTGAAAACCACATTAGTAGCTTAATTTGCCCCCTGCTCAAAGTACACCCACAACATAAGCTAGTCTGGACAGACATTTGTCTAATCTAGTCTTTAAAAAGTCTAAGCTACTCTTAAAAGCTCTCAGTTGCAGCAAATCCAAAATCCCCCTCAGCAATAATTTTCTTTCTGCCCATGTTAATGTTTTGTGTAAACTTTGGTTGGAAATGCAACTTGTCCTTTGAGACGCAGCTTGTGATTTCAGATTCTGCTGCTGCTAAGTCTGACAGAAATATAATGATCCACCTCTTGTCCCCTTTCGCAAAATGACTCCTCACTTATTTACTAACATCCCTGTCATTTCAGCTCCAATCTGGAGTTTGGAGTCCAAACAAAAGTTTAAATGATATAGACACATTCACCTTGTGGTTATTTATGTCTTTGCTTCAGAGCACGGCCAGGATTGTTCTTCTGCTTGCAAATTTACAACATTTATTGCTCCCTTTGTGCACCTCATAGATTCCTGTTTGTCCTTTCATTGGTCACAGCAAATTCCTGATTCTGACTGCTTTGCATACAGATTGGGAATAAAGTATTGCATCTTTGTACCACTTTGTAGCTACTGCTGCTCTCCTGGTAGGCTTTTATCTTCACTTTGTCTGTCTTTGACTGCAAGAATTTTGGAGCTTCCTGATGGAATCTCCAGGACAGCCATTGGATCACCTCTTAAATTGCCAATGGTAAGGCTGGATGGACTTGAAGGCAAAGATTAAAAGCTGCAGTATTTCCTCTGAGGAAAGAAATTAATCTCTAATGGGAGTGGAAATTTGCCATTTTGCTAGAGTTGTTAGGAAAATGAGGGGAACAAGAGGATGAGATTTCTGGAGCCAAATCTGACCTTGAAGTATATCACGTCACAAGGTTTTCTTGTGACAGAATTATTTTGTTATTATTTTTTAATTAAGCCATTCTTAAAAATAATCCTTACTTTTAAATCACAAGTCAAAAATGCAAATGTGAGCCCTGGGAACTCAAAAGTCTCAGGCTATACAAATTTCTCTCATCCCATCTATGGAAACAACAAAAGATGAATACACAAGGAATGTCTGTTAAGGATAAGTTTTAATGATCATCTGCAACTTATTATTCCATAATACATGCCATTAATAAACTGAATTACCCCCAAAAGTCTGTGCTGTGAGAAGGGCTATATTTCCTGCATCTGCTTCATCTGTTTTATCACATTTTTGCATCCTTCTTAAGGAATTCTGCAACACGTTAAAAAGGGTTCCAGCACAAACCAATCACGACTCAGGTATATAATATCTGAATCTTTTGTCTTCTTCTATTGTGGCCTTTAATTTCACTTTTTACTGCTTCTGTATGTGACAAATAACTTCAACTGCAAAAAGTTCAGTCTACCTGCTTTCCTCTTTGACTGAAAATCTTTGTCTGAAATTGGGTTCAAAATATTAAAACTCACCCTAGTAAATGGTAGAGTCACAATAGATTCAAGCTGTAACATGGATTACTTTGTTCTGAGAATTCTACTTCAAGGCCATGGAAGTTAATAGGATACTTTTCATTGCCTGCAGTGAAAACTATGCTGGGCCTATATTCATGCATAATTAGTGAGTGGGAGATGAAAGGAGCATGTTACCTTCCAATCCCACAGTTTTAGTGGACCATTTTCCCTACCCATGTGGCTGCAAGATTCTCATTCCTATCTGCCCTTATCTTGATTCGGGCAAAAAATGCTTCTCATAATGTTTTCATTATGCTAAGGTATGTACCTCTTCACAGAATTAAATTAACCTCTGTCCTGTTCAGATATACTGTTATCATCATTACTATTAAATTAGTTGTTCTAAAGCAACTGCAGACAAGACATCAAGCCAGTCCCCCCCTGGCTGCATTCCACAGAGCGAGCTGCAGTACACAGTTCCAGTGAATGTGTTGGGAAATGCACCGCTGCATACTGGGAAGCCCAGGCTGCCTCTCCTCCCTCTATCCTTGCAGCTGTCCTTTATGCCAGTAAGCTGCTTTCTCAGGAAAGTGCTAGAGAGGAGGTCTGGAGAGGAATAGCTTTACAGTCACATATGAGAGAATCCAGAGGTCTCAGTTTCCTCCCGTGTCCCTGGCTGTGAGCTGGTTCCTCTGTTCCTCATGTATGAAATGGTTATAATGTCTTTGCCTCCTTCCCTTCTCCATTTCTCCACTCTGCTGTCTAACAGGCTCTGTAGCTTCACCTTCAAGGCAAACATAGCTTTCAAGATCACTTACAGTTTCCAATTGTTCTTTATTACATTGGTAATTTTATGATCTACTTAATGACTAATATCTGTATGATTTTCTTATGAAATTATTGTGTATTTTCTGTCACTAAATTACAAAATCATGAATGATTTGATAATGTTTGATTCCTTTAGAAAAAGTCTATCCCTTGTCATTAATGTTATTATAGTGCCATAACTTGGGCTTTTAATCTTAGGCAAGTTTTAGTGTGGCTTTTCTTGGACTGAAAGCAGCAAAACTCCCATTCTTTGTGTTTTAAGGCTTTTGCTTAGACAACTGACATTCTCAGCAAAAAAATCTGGGCAGAGACTGAGCTTTTATTATAAAGAAGCATGATTAAAAGAATTTTTTTTTATAAGTGCAAAAATCCACGAGAGAATCCTGGATATGCAAAAATTAAGTAAGGATAAGAAATAAGTCACTATGTGTTTATGACAAATATATATGTATACATGTGTACGTAAAGCCAATCTCTTTTTCAAGGGCAGGTAATGCTTTCATGATGAGGACAGTTGACTTCATTACAATAAGACATATGATTTCATAAATTCAATACTTACTGTGGGGTATTTGTTCAAATTTTAATGCCACACACTGCTCTAAAATTATTGTGAAGAGAAATACCAGCTGATGATGAGAAGCAGAGCTGGGAGTGCTAGATCACACCAAACTTTGCGAGGATACAGACAGGTGAAGCCATCAAACAATTACCAGAACTTTTCAGTAGGCACTGTAGTGTGGAAGCTTCTTGGCTGCTCTTCAGCTCTGGTGGCTTGCTACCATTTTAGCATGATGGTCCAGCCATTTGACATGAAATCTCTGTCTTTGCTTGCTGGCAAAATGAAAAAAATGTAATTAAAATCTAGGCATACACAAAGTATGTTGAATGAAATCCTGTGCCTGCAGTGATAAATGTGAATTTTGCTTGTGTCTTCAAAAGGCCATGATTTTACCCAGAACGTTTAGATCTCCTTATTTTGAAGTAAAAGACACATTTTTAAACTTAATTTATAAAGATGCCTACCATAAAACTTGCTTACATATATAGTAGTGTTACTAATCACCTTTTCAAGATGTAAACCTTTATAATGATTCCTTTTCTATTTAGAGAGTAATAACATAGTAGATGATTACACTTTGAGCAAGAGAGAAGTGGATTTGAGTTTCAAGTATGTTCTTAGGTTTTGATTTGAATTCTCGCTCATTGCTGGGATTTGTCTGAGGTCTGTGCTGGCATCAGTGTGACAATGTAAAATATCCACAATGCCTCTAACCACAGCTTACAGAGTTGCTTATACCCATACAGATATATTCTCAAACATACAGTTTTAATCCACAATGGAGCTCACCTGAGGCATGTCAGTTCCCTGTCCGTCTGACGTTCTGTTGTGTTACATTTGAGCTACAAATATCTAGTTTTAGAGGATTTTAACTAAGTAGACAAGGCATGTCTAAACCTCTGTGCACTGGTCCACAAAGAATGTCAGTTTTTAAAGCTAAGCATCTATTTGTACTTGGGGAAATACAGTAAAAACAATGTGAATTTTTAACTGTACTGCGAATACCTGGTTTCCACTGAACTACACTTTTAGCAGACAACCATTGCTGACACTCTAGCTTGGAAAGATGGGATGTAGAGAGTCCAAGAGGCAGCCACAAGCTGAAAAAATGTATGCAAGGGCTTTGATTTATATAAGAGCTCATTATATCAGCCTCCAATACTGACTACATTTACATTTATAATATTTATTTAGTGAATATGTTAAATGCGTCACAAGTTTTTTAGCTAGACTTGCCTAGAACTCTCATTTTGCAAACAATTGACTGTGACCCTGCAAACCCTGATTCATGTGCGTGGCAGTGATCGAGAGCACCCACAGGGTGAGACGAGAAGCATGTGTGTACCTCTGCACAGGGTCAGGGCCGCAGAGGTGAGTGATACTGATTTCATACTCTTGACCCTAACCCAAACATTCCTTGTTTTTAACAGCTTACTTTTCTTTCTTAATCTGTAAAGCAGTCTTTGGCTGGTGACATCTGTGAGAATTCTGAAATCCATAATGTACCATGGGGACCTATTCTGATTTCTGTTGCCTTGTAACACACTTAGAGCAGCACATGGAAAGTGAATAGTGAGAATTTTCTGTTGGTGAAAAGAAACAGAGTCATCCAGAGGAAGGAGACCCAAGAGAGCCAACCTCAGAGTCAGAGGAGAGGTCTCGTTTTGTTCCAGCAGTTCCTTCATGATTCTGTGAGCATTTTCCCTCATTCAGTTGTACTTTTACCAGATTTACATTGCTCCCCTGCAAACCTAGCTGGTCCCACGGCCTGTATTCCATTCCCAGCATGTGGGAAGTCCTGTGACAAAGCTACTCTCCTATTCTTAAATGGATTCAGATATCATGGAGTCCCCAGATATATTTCTCTGTGGTTCCAATTTGGTTTTCATCCCATAAGCATGAGTTAACGATTAGTTATATTAGGTGTATTTGATGTAGTCAACCCTTTTAGCTGGTAGAGGGAAGGGAGAGTCTTCAGTGAGGTTTGTAACTTACTAGAAATTCGTATTAGAAAGTGAAAGCCAGACCCCACATTGATGAAACTATTTAAAATAGAAAGAGTATACAGCACAAAATTCACACTGTCTGCCTCCTATTCACAGTTACACTCACATTTGGAGCAGATAGAGGTTTACACTTTAGGACTTGTTTGGATTCCCTTTATGGCAAGGAAAATATTCTTGGAATAATGGACATATCAGAGTAGCTGGGCAGAGCTTCCTACTGCAGTTATTGGAGAAGGGTTTCCCTAGATCCGTGAATGAAACCTGGAAGAAAATAATTGCTCACAAAACTCCTTTGCCTGTTTTCTGGGACAACAGGTTATACATTTCTTTACCAGAAAAATGCCCTTGCTCCAACTCTGACCTGCTCCTCACATCGCAAACTCTTTGTGTGAACAGCCTTGAGAGCCCGCCCTTTGCTGGGCGGATGAGGGAGGCTTGGACAGGGATCTTTATGCTACCTCTCCAGGTTACATTTCCGTATTGTAGAAGGAACCCTCCATGGCTGAAGGTGAGAATATGATTTACCCTAAAATCCCTATATCAGCCATGCCTCCATGGAGTCTAAAATTAAGTGACAAATAATATGCATGCCTCTTCAGTCCAGTCAACGGAGAAGAGTCATCACAGAGTCAATTCTTCCACCTGGAGGATGAATAATTCCAGCTATCTCCTAGATATCTGCCTAAGTGCTCTCTCTTAGATATCTGCTCCTTCTCAGGAATCCCCTGTCCAACTTCAGATCTATCTAACTCAGAGGTGAATATCCAGGCTGCCTTTGTAATCCCACCATAAGATCAATATCTAAATAATTGGGGTGTATTTAGGCCTCTGGAGTCTTCTCTCTTTTCCCATTGACTATTACATGACTATTGTTATAGTAAGAAACTCACTTTGAGATATTTAGACTGATTTAAGATAGATAACACCCCTTCAGTAAACTGAGTACAGCCTTGTTTTTTTTCTGTGAACTGTATTACACACCTCTAGAATTAAGTAGACTCTACTTTAGGAATGCCTCATTAGTTTCTTGCATATAAGTGTTGAATTGCTCAATTTTACTCAACATGAAAAAACGTAAGTGGTCTGAGAACAAGATTGCATGTCTAGAAAAGACAAAATCCTCTGTGTAATGGGATAGTAGGTACAGTACTGCACTTTAGTCAGCAACCATATCTTCATTCCCTGACACAAAAGCATCAGCAATGCAGAGAACAGTGCAAGTTTGAATAATGTGTCCAAAATCAGTGAGAGCACTGAAGTGTGATCCTGGGCAGACGTTTCTCATCGGTCTTGCTTGTGACAAGTCAGAATGGGAAATCACCTCTGTAGCTCAGCAGCATAGATTTACTTTTGCAAATGAAATGGTAGGAGAACTGAAATCTTTGAAAGCTCTGCAAGAGCCCAGATACCACCACGGTTCTTAACATGTCTGAGAGGGAGGATCACCTTCAGCCTTGAACACACTAAGTATAGACAAGAGGTACATAAGCAGTCAAAGATAACACCACTTCATATCAAGAGCTGCCATCCAGCCCTACAAAGGAATTTGAACAACTGCTAAAGATTCCTAAAGTCTGCACTTGATTACTGCAGGACTTCAGATACCCCCTCCAAATATTTATGATCTTTCACTACAAATCAGTGTTTGACAACACCTAAAAATAATGCTGTAAAAACTCCTCCAAGTATCTTAGTAATAGAATTATTATTAGATTTGTTTCTGTTTTACAGATACATTCTTTGGCTCCAGCTATGTGTTTCAACACACTCTCCTTACATCAAGGGCTCTTCAGGGCTTTTTCTGTATGTGCTGAAAGACACTTCTTTACCTGAGGCTACTCTGCTAACTTCTTGGAGCATAAAGTATCTCAGGATAATTTAACCACATGAGGCACACTCAGAAGATTTGGCAGATTGTCTCAGGCATTTGGAGTTAACCAATAATAACATCCCTCCTCCTAATCCTCCAGATTTCTTCTAAGTTCTGCTTCTATTTGTTCTTAGTGAAAAGCATGGCATTATCTTATTACAGCAATTTGATTTTCATTATCTAAGTAGGCTGCTGTGTCAGCAAAAAGCAGCAATTTGGAAAGGATGGAAAAGACTGCGAGTCATGGATGAATGAGTGATTGGTAGAGAAAGAATATAGAAGGGGGTACGTTGAGTGATTGAGTGAGCTTGGGAAAATAAGGTGAGGTCTGTGGCAATCAGCTCAGAAATACGGCTCTTTGTTTATATAGGGGAAGGCTGCACATATAACCTGCGCTTAGATGGCATAAGTTCCGCCAGAAGTGTGCTGTACAGCAGTTTGTATAGAAGAAGCCGGACTACTGAGATGACTACAAGGTCCTGTCTAAGTCATTTGGCAAGAAAAGCTACCTGGTAAGACATTGCCTGCCACCAAGATCTATTTCACAATCTGCTTTTGGGATGCAATTCCTTTACCACAAGGGGAGGCTTGTAAGGTAGGGAAAAGCAATCTGCAGCTTAGAAACCTTCATTTAGTTATGCTGCAGGCATCCCTTTGGAGATACAAGGTTTCAAGAGATGATATGTGAATTGGTATGGGCATGGAGCACAGCAGGGTCTTGTTGGTATCTAATTAGCTCAAGTTTAACCAAGTTTCTGGGCTGTGTGTCCTTAACATTTAAAATCTATTGTATATTTTTTTCTATGTGCAATCCAACGTTCACTGAAGGCAATGGGGACACGTCTACTGCAGTAAATAAGATAAATCAAGGACTATTCCCTGGCTCTGATGTCAAGTTCTGATAGTACAGCTTATGTCCATGTTTCTCAGCTCACTTCTTCTTCCAGAAGAACAGAGTGACCAGAACCAAATTGTCATTGGCAATGACAACCCATGGATCTGATCCCTGAATGCTGCCTGGACAGTGCCAGGGAGAGCTGGGACCAGATTCTGAAGCATGCTAAAAATATGTGGGACAGTCTTGTGCCAGTAAACTTTCCTGGTTAATTAATACAAGTACAGTCTGAGAGTCTTTTGATTGGCATTAGGAGACTAGAAGTGGGAGAAAATGAGCCATCTCCTGTGATGGATCTATAATCCTTGGAGATTCTCAGAGCATATTGCTTTTGGGTAAGAGACCTTCATCTTAAAAGAGAAAAAGAAATTTAAAAGCTGCTTTGGGCATTTTGCCAGCTGCACAGCAACATCTGGTTGGCATTCAGAGGCTTCAGGGGCAGCTAATCCTACTCTGAGTAGGATTAACATCCCTGTTTAAAACATAGTCTTGGTATGTCTGGTGAACCCAGGATTTTGACTGTCCAGAGCAGAGGGGAACAGTGCAAGAAGGAGGACCTGTGTGACTGTCAAAAAAAAGTTTCCATCCCCACTGTGTTCTCTGTGGCTTCAGTGCTTCACCTGATGAAACTAAGCACCAAAGCTTTAGCAGCCCTGCCAAATGTTCATTAGATATTGTAGAGGTGACTCCCTGTCTCCTCTTTACTACATATTCTACAAGTGAGAGCACTTACCAGCAAGAGGTGGAGTTATTTACAGAAATATTGGTCTGCTTTTGGTACCATAGGTGAGAGAGATTATATTCAGCATAAGTGCATGTAAATCCCATGTTACGTTGCTTGTAAAACTATTTTCATGAAGGAAACAACAAGATTTACTGGGACCAGAATTGTAGCAGAACTCATGGATGAGCTCCTACACAAAATTTTATCCTGTTTTCCATAGTTAGGGGTAAAGAAGTTGAATTTCCTGGACTCAAAGTACCTCTGCTGACAGTGACTGACTGATTTCTTAAGGACTGACCCTAGTGATAAATTCAACTGTTGGAAATTATGACACAATACAGAAGTTTGATGCTGCCTTACAAATTCTGGAAAACCTTATGTTTTAAGTAGATTCTCTTTGAAACTGGAGTGCTGTGGACTTGTGAGAAGCATAACAGGCCATAACCCATGCTGTCCCGAGGGCTGGGGGGATTGTTCCCTGTAGCTCCAGAGCAAAGGTCAGTATGAACACATGCAGAATTGCACGCACATTTTACAGCTTGTCCCAGACATCTTTGTGAGAAACACATACAATTAAGGGCTTATTAATGAACCATATGTTCTGAACGTGGGAAGAACTGATACATGTAAGCAGTTTCTTCTACACCCTTCCCTTTAAGATTGTGTAGGAGACAAATTACTCTTATACTTCTGCGCATCACTGTAAGAGTCTGCTACATAACTGCTGGTGAAAATTAGTTTGGCTCCGCTGAGGAGGCAGTTCAAATTATAGCTCAGCTGAGCATTTGGCCTGGTGTACTCAGATTTATAGATACCACCAAGCCTATCATATCCAGGTGAAGTATTTGCATACTTGCATGCAGTATTTACATATTAAGGTACACTATTTACATGTTCTTTATTTTGCATGTCGAGACTTTTGACAAATAAAGGAAACACTTCAAATTGTGTCTTTATTTTTATTTCCTATGTCTCAGATTTTCCAGAAAAATAAGTTGCTACATCCCCCTCTTTCATCCCTGAAAAAGAGCAGGAAAACGAGTGGCTTTCCTGCAGCAGCTGTTGCACCTGCTGTTTACAGTGAAGTTGGACCACAGCAATGCTTCTTTTCTGGTCCACAACGTTTCCTCTAGCAGTCAAAGCCAACACATCAAAGTGAAAGCTCTGAAGGAGAAAAACAATGTGACCTATTGTTCCAAGAAAACAAAATAAATCATTTGTAGGAAAGGAGTAAAAACTCCTAACTGCATTTTTAAAACACAAATATTGGGAAGAAGACTATACAAAGCAAAATGTAATGTGTAGTTGTGATGACGCTAGACATGCTACAATTTCTAGAGCTTTACTCTCACTTGCCATGTTCTAACAATAAAAGCAATGCACAGAGTGCATGCCATGATTCTTTGGAGATACACATCGCAGCTCAGGATAAAAGGCAGCGTTGGACTCTCTTATTTGCTTCTATTTCCAATTTTGAAAAGTCCTAAATTCTGAAATGCTTCAGTCTGATGAAGTTTGGACCTATTTGTGTAATCATAGTGTTTCTCCTTTTGTTCTTCTTCCTTTCTGTTGTTTGTTATTCTTATGATGGAAATACCTTGAGGTTCCCACTGAGGGCCCCATTGTGCTAGACAATTACACTGCACAAAGAGGTGGTGATGTAAATAGAGAAACCAGTGTGTGGTAGAGGAAACAGAGTAGAGGATCAGCTTGGCTGTACTCTCCTGAATGGTCAGAGACAGAGGTGGTCAAAACCCTGCTTTGTGTTGCCTGGCTTCTAGTACCTTTTTAGTAATGGAGGAAGTCATATATGCTATATTATTTTATCTGGATGAGAAGGATTAGATTTTTTTCAAAAACCTAAAATACAGCTTACTCTTCTGTAAGGAGGAGGTTAGGAAACGTGTACCTGATTGCCAACCAGGATTTCTCAAGAAACTAAATGAAATCTGGAAGACTGCCTGCCATCATGAAATCATGTTATCCAGAGGCACTTGGGTTACCTCCCCTCTCAGCATAAGCATATTAGTTTTGACCTTGTGACCTAGATACGGGTAACAAAATCTTCAGCTTTCTTCCAACAGTATTGCTCCAGCCATGTAGCTGTGGAATGATGCACCTTATTTCCTCTGATCCTAGTTTGGGGTTCTGATTAGAAAACTGAAGGCACAGAAATCGAAGGCTAGTTCCTGTTTCCTGGATGCTGTTTTGGGAGCCCTACCACCAGAGAAAAGGAAACAAGTCTAAAAGTAGACCTTCTCTGTCAGTTTACTTGAAAGAGTCTGGAGTAGCAGATGCAAAACTGTGTATCCAGCTGAAATAAAAGCAAGCACAGTTGTTTCATAAGCAATGGAAAGCCAGAACTTGACTCAGTTTCTTCCTATTGTAATGAAAGTCCAGAGGAAATTAATGAAACCTATTACAAATTTAATGAAGTGAATGAAACAATTCCACTGCCTTGGTTTAATGACTGCCACACAAAACCCTCAAAGGGTTGGTACATTCTGCCTACTGAGTTCACAGCACTGGGGCAGGTCCTCGTAATAATAACAACAGGCTGAAAAGCTGTGTCTCGTGTTCTGATGTTAATGCAATACACTGAAACAGTTGCAAAACAAATACTGAAAATAAAGGACTTTGGACTGGTCAAGAGGTAAAAGCATAGATTGTCGAGCTCAGTGTAGAGATAACTACACTGAACTTTGATGGTCATTGAGAGGCACGGGATCAGAGGACTCAACCCATTGCAGTCCCTCTACAGCCTTTCCATGGATAAAACCATCAGCAAGGTGAAAACCAATAATTCTTAAACATTAAGTATATACAACCCTATAGTGCACTAGCTTGATAAAAAGCTCCATTAAAGAGGCTCCTATTTCTGTTCCTCTGCTGTATCTGATCACATTGTGCCTTAGGAATACCTTTCGCAGCCTGTGATTTCCTCTCAACAAAGCTACTGTTCTTTCCCCCATTAATGTGAAGAATCATTACCAAGTATTTTAGAACTACTTTTACTGCTACATCTTGCCATTTAAAAAAAAAAAATTATTAAAAAAGACAGAATTTCTTTCATAATGCAACATGTGTTTTTGTAATTAGAGAACAATCTGATGCAACTGATGGCATAAAACAATAACTAAATGCTATCTGACCCTCATGTGGTTAGGTATATTTTACCATCTAAAGGCTTTGAGGGTCCACACAGAATCTTTTTTCTGAGGGTGTAGAGTGTTAGTACAGACAGGGGTGGGTGCTGGCTGTGGCTAGGCTGTAAAGAAGCATACCTATTAAAGCTGAAATACAGAAATAATTTCTAAGGCACACAGTCGCAGACAGATGCACAACTCCCTTTGGTTTTTACTGAGGCTTAGGTACTGCTCTACACTTTCTTCTAGTTTCCCTCTTCTTTCCATCCAAACTAAGATGTAAAGATTATTGACCTTATCCTGCTTTCATAGACCAGACAAAACCACCAGGAACAGCTTATTTCAACACCTGAAAAAAATAATCTTTACCAGTGAATGCCTTAAAAAAACCTTGAAGACAGATGAATTCTGATGAATCCGGCTGAAGTGCTTTAAGGTATTACTGCCCTGCTGTCGTCTGCCACTCCTGCAGCAGCTGCCCTTGTGTTCAGAGAATCAGTAAAAGGGGATGAGGACCAAGGTCCTGGCTGGTCCACCTCACAAATGAGCCCATTAACTGAGGGTATCTTTGTGGCAAAGTGGGTTCACCTCTTTTTGCTCTGCTGGCCCACTGCCAGGCAGCAATGCCAGCAGACAGGCAGCCACAAACAGCTGGGGTGCCAACATAGCCTGTTGTGGGTCAGTCATAATTGTTCTGTCCTATCCTATCCGATCCTATCCTATCCTATCCTATCCTATCCTATCCTATCCTATCCTATCCTACCCTATCCTTCCTTCCTTCGCTTTTCTCTTTCTTCCTCACCTTCATCTTCCTCACCTTCATCTTCCTCTGCTTTTCTCTCTTACATTTATTTCTGTGTCTCTTACCTTTCTGTCTGTATTTCTTCACTGCAACACAAGAGTTTGGTCTCCATAGGAAATCCACCTCCAGGCTCCCATCAGTACCCACCCAGACAATTAAGAATTTGTTCCCCCTCCCCCACAATCTCTTTTTGTTTTGTTATTGTCAGCTGGTCTCTTGGATTAAGGTTTGCAGCTCTCTCTGGGCTCAGGAAAGCTTGGTAGCTTGGCAGGATTTCTTGCCAGATCACTGATCCTAATGTGAGTGCCAGAATCCTGCAGTTTGCATAATGCTAATTTGCTTTTCAGCCCAAGTTGCCAACTCATATGCTGCTTAGCACATCAAGTAGCAGAAGGAATGCNAGGAGGAGTGTAATTGGATGGATACCCACTACCTGAAATTGAAACTAATCTAACCCACTCTGGGTATAAATCTTAATGCACTGTTGAGCTTCTGGTAAGAGGTCATTAGACTGAAACTGTTTCAAGCCAATTAGTTCCTTATTCTCAAAGCTCTGATTTGGAGTTTTCACTGGCATAATAAGGTTACAAATGCTGCTGCAATTATGGCAATATTCATTCAGACCTGGATCCCGCCACTCTTACTCACTGTGAGGGTAGTAGAACTGGACCTTGATGCCTGTGCCAATGAAATACTGGACATGTCAGGGTGGGGCGATACTGAGAGATATCACCACACCTAAGGAATGTTGCCAGTCACTGGGCTAAATGCCAGCTACTTTCAGTCGACTGGGTGTGGGATTATCACTGCATTGCCACACACTCAAGTGTCTTACTGCAATACCCGTTCTTTCAAAGTAAAAGAAAGCCAGACCGCCTAGGAAAAAAAAAAAAGCTTAACCATCACCTTTATTTTCATTGTAAGCTGCACACACACTGACGCCAATAGAGCTGCAGCATGAGTCCAAAAAGGTGGGACCCTTCTAAACAGGTTGTCCAGGCTCTCTCTCCAATAAATTTCGGGAAATGAATAGGTCTGAAGAAAGATTGATCCTTCCTGCATGAGACAACTCTCTGAGGCAGGGTGAGTTACACTGCACTCTGAAGGTACTGTAATCTCTTCCGCAGCTGAAGGGCAAGAGGCTCTGCATTGGATCCTTTCAGCCAGCTGAAGTTTGTGAAATTGTACCTCATGCTTAGTGACAGAACCTGAGCCTGGTTTGCATTCTGACTGATGGCTTGGTCACAGACAGGGACCGTGGATCGCACCTCTGGTGCCAGTCAGCTGATGCAACCCTCCCAACCCCTTAGGACAGGGAGCACATCTGTGAGACACTCCCCTTGTCAGCTCTTGAGCAGCAATGAGTAACTAGGGCGCTGTGAGAGGCGACTTTGGCTTTCCGCGTTCGGCCGCAGGAAAGCGAGTGCCCGGGCCCGAGCGGCCGTGCAGGCACGCTGCTGGCGGCGCGGCTCACCCACGGGCACTCGGCGAGCAGCTTGCTGCTGACATTGTCCCGGCGCCACGCAAGTGGCATGTGGGGAGCGCTTCAGAGGAGTGCTGAGTGCACAGTCTCTAATCTAGGAGGTGTGGACATTACAGCGGAATTGGGCAAGGAATTTACAATGAAGGCTGTGAAAGAAACTGGCTGAGTAAGACACAAGCAAGAATTAGTGGCCGAATAATATTGATTAAATTTCTTGATCTTCCATGCTTGCGTTTTGTTGGTTTGGAAAGTGTAGAGGTGAGATTCTCCCAAATTTGTCTTTCTGTTTTGTCCTGTGTGGTAGCTTGCGTTGTGCTCCTCTCCATTTTAATGAAGCTCCAAATATGTGCAAGGATGGAGACTGAAGAGATTTATTATCCCTTCATCAAAGCAATGACTGCGTATTGAGAAACAGCAAAACATTGCTTGTTAAAGCACTATCTCTACAGAAAGGCCTTATCACTTGGGTTTGGAAGACCACAGGAAGATTAAATATTAAACCATATATTATTATTAAACCATCTGACAGACTAATGAAACGGAAGTATTCTTAGGACGTTTGAGGCCTGGGAAAAATGTCAAAATACAGCCCTTTTCTGCTGTGTTAGGGCTGTGCACTTGCTGTCTCATGGGACAGGGCTGTTGTCTCAAACTATAGGTACAAGTTGGTCCAACTGTTGAGGACATCACTAGAGGAACGCTGTCATGGGGAAGCATCCTGCCATTTTTGTTTGTTTAAGGAGTGTGGTAGATGCATATGAAAAATATATTAGATTTTCAGCATGATATAGTTTTAAATAATTCCAGAAGATGGGGCCCCAAAATTGCTGGCTTTCAAGTAGTTGGCTTCACTGGGATGTCAGGATTTATTAGGCCTTCTCAGGTAATGCAATAATGCATGTGCTTAAGGGATTACATGATAGGGGAGTTAGATGACATAAAAAAACCTGCCCAGCAGCTGGGTCCCAGGGCTAAAAATCCTTGCAGAAAGTGTTTTGGTGCTGGAAAATATGGGGTCACTGATAAAGTTTTAGGCATGTCTGTGGTTAGTTCTGTTCCTGGTGAGTGTGAGGTTAAGAGGAAAAGAAACCTGTCATGAACAGAAAATGATTTCTCAGGAATTACTCTCAAAACAAACAGTCCAGTAAAGCTGCATTTCCTTTCTTTAAGCATGCATACGTTTCTTCTCTTTAGAGTCTCTGATTGTTCAGCTGAAGAGGCTGGTAATTGCCCACCCCAGTGATTCAGCATTCTGGGAATTTCCCAAAAGTGGTTTGAACTGAGCTATGGTGTTTGCCAGCCTTTTCCAGCTTTAAAATTCAAGCTTTCTCCCTAAAATGGGCAAATGTCTTTGCTTTCCCTATTGAAATATAGGAAGGATATTTGACTAACACTAATGATAAACTGTGACTGTATGTAAATATGATTTTATCACAGAGCTAACAGTGCTACTTTTATTCCCTGTAGAAAATATTGCTTTCCTACTGTATTTTACGTACTTGTGGCAAATATACGGGGTACAGTACTAGGTTACTATGTATTGTATTGTAGCTTTACAGCCAGGAAAGCTAATCAGTTTAGCAGAGCTAGAATATAAACACAGGAAAGCGAGTAGCTCAAGAGTGGAAATTAATGAAAAGGAGAGGGCTATTGCAGTCAAAAATGTCTGTGCGTGAATTGTCATTGACTAAGTCGATCCAGCAAAGCACTACAGTGTTGATCATTCTCTGCTGCCTTTGTAAATACTTTCTTTCCTTTTACTTTCTTGTGGTATCCCCAAGCTACCTACTACTCTAATAATTTAATGGTGATTATTTTCCTCTTCTGTTTAGCTATTAAAATTTTCCCTCTTCCATGCTGTGTGTACGTTAAAACTCAAGCTAGGTGGTGGAAGCTAAAAGAGTAAGTAAAACATTTTTCTTTCTTCCCCTTGATTTTCAGGCTTGCTCGGTCTCGTGTGTATAGATGTGTATGCATGTATGTATGGCTAACCTCTGGTACAAATTAAAGTAACCACACAGAAGGACACAAAAGGCACTTAGCCAGGGTGAAGGATCTGTCCCCATTGTTTCCTCAGAGTGTTGGATTCAACATCCTTTGACTCATAATATGCAATTAAAAAAAAAAAATCCTAGCAACTCGAAATTAAAACAATTGTTGTTAGAAACTGAATGTGCAAGGAACAAGAGAATGGGTGTCTAATCTGTTACGATTAGTTTTCAGGATATTATAAACTTTGCTCCTACTGAACCCAACAGGAAAATCCCCAGTGACATCAGTGATGTACAAATTGGTTCATAGCCCTTCCTCAAGGTAGGTTCCCGTACCAATCGGTAGGTGTGAATAAGCAGAGAAATCCTGTTGGAATGAAAAAAAAAATTACTTTTCAAAGATTATCATCAGCATGAGCAATCTCAGTAAAGTTCTAATGACTGTTGTTAACAAACTGAGTTTTATTAAGTTTCCTGTAAAACAATGTGCTTTGTGGGGGGGAGAAGGGGGGAGAAAAGCAGGGGGGTAATTGTCATACCAGTGAATCAGCTCCTCTGGGAATTTCCAAAAGGTGCGGTTAGCTCAGAAGACTGTAGTGTTTGCCACATTTTTCCTTCCTAAGGCTAATCTTTGTAATTCAAATTAATTTGCAACCATTTAGTTTTGAATCTAGAGTTAACATGCTAGATAAAGCCCTATTATTAATAAATCCACAAAAGGCACAGACAATGGCAACAGCTATAGAAAATGACTAGGTATTAAGTAGAATCAATTTATTACAAATTTTGAGACTTGTCAGACAATTCAACACTCCAAATTTATCCAGCAAGGAAATGGGACTTTCCAGATCACGAGTAGAAGGTGAAGACAGCTTATTTGCAATGTGAGGGTGTCACCAGGCAGCAGGGAGAACATGAAAAAGTGACTGACCAGTTGAGTCCCCTCAGTGAGCACCACTCAGGAAAATAAAATTTAAGGAATTAGTTGCATGGAAGACATGCAAAGAGCAAACCTGAATACCCAGAGATTGCAATGGCACGTCCACCTCCCAAGCAGAAAAGATTCATATAGAAAATGGCAGTATTATTCTTTCTACTGTGAAGGTCTAACTTTTGAGAAAGAAATTATCTTCAGAAGTGTAGCAAGAGCAATATTTTAACTATTACCCATATATATTTGACTAAGAAACTACTATTGTTTGTGTCCAAGAAACATGGCCAATTCTTTCCAGCTGTATTATTGTATTATAATAATTTTCCATTATAGAGGTGACTGTTGCTCCAAGCCAGAGTATGTAAATTAGCCAAGATTTGACTCTCCAGGCTTTGCCATGCACAATGCTAAGCACCTCATGCATGATGCTGACGTCTCTCCATACTTGCAGACTTCCCTGGGAGTTGAAGGCACTCAATACTGCCTGGGAGGAAGAGATCTGTGTGTGGCAGAAAATGTTAGCTTATTAGGCAAATAAATGGAGATGACTGAATGATGAGACTACTGCTTCTCATGCTGACCATCACTGTTTCATTGTTTCCTTGTGCTCCCCCATCAGTCGGCATCTATCCTGTGCCCCATGGTGGGTGCAGACTGGAAGCTCTCTGGGGCAAGCACTGGCTTTTGGCATGGTGGTTGTGTGGAGCAATATCCAGGTGCCCCGATCACAGCAACCACGAGCTCCTGCAGTCACGCAATGGCTGCTTCCTTCCTTCATGTGATTGCTCAGCCTGTTTACATCTGTCAAGCCTTTTATAAAAGCTGTGCTGCTAGCAAGGGTTGCTTTTTTTTTTCTTTTTTTTTAATTGTTTTGAAGGCTCTTTTTAGTTAAAAAGTGTTTGCCACCGCAGTTAAGACATGGACTGGATTAAAGTTCAAAACCAGCTCACGTCAGCAAGTGGATGGAAATTGTTACCATCTGACAGCTGGTGGCCTGGAAGGAAAATGTAAAAGTCACTGCATGAAGGATTGGTTCAGGGCAGTGCCACAATAAGTGACATGGCTTTGTTTTAGATCCTGGGAGTATAGCTCTCTGTTCTGCCTGAGTTCTGCTCAAAGGAGTGGGCATAGAGATTAGTGAGACTCACTACACCTCTCTTACTGCAAGTGGCAGGTCCTATTAAACTTGTCCAGGAGAAGCTGTGGTTTGTGCCACTGATGATATTTGGTGAGACTGTAGGATGGCAGGCCTAGTTCAGGTCACCAGGTTCAACACTGCTGCCTTTCAGCCCCCTAAGTCTTTCTCCCAAATCGTCTTATCAACTCCAACCAGCAAAAAATGAAATAATGAGGAAAAGAAGATTCTATTTTCACCTCTGGCTGCTTTAATAATGAGCCAGGTATATTATCTGATATAAAAATACCCTAACTGCCAGAATGCCTCATGCAAACCAGCATGCCTCTAAATACCTGTTAGACTCTATTACAGAGTGTGTAGTACAAAGACAAACCAGGCAAAGGCTGTAGAATTAACTGACCCACCAGAGAACAAATGATAGCACTAGGAATGGCACAGGGATTGCAGATTGCACACTGCAGATGCATGTCTTCTGGCTCCAGCAATGCCAGCTAAAGAAATGACTGCCCTGAACCTCTGATGTGCCAGTGGACCATGCTACCATCCAGAGGGACTCCTACAGGCTGGAGAAATGGGCTGACAGGAACCTGGTGAAGTTCAGCAAGAGGACGTGTGAAGTCTTACACCTGGGAAGGAATAATCCACAATATTCTAATGCCCCACCACATGATGGGAGCTGACCAGCTGAAAAACAACTTTTAGAGCAGGATCTGGAGGTCCTGGTGGACACCAAGTTGACTTAAGCCAGCAATCTCGTATTACAGAAAAGGCAGTGAACTCTGTCCTGGGCTGCATTAGGAGAAGTGTTTCTAACAGACCAAGGGAGGTGATCCTCCCCCTCCATTTAGCACTTCTGAGGCTGTAGCCAGAGTACTGTCTCCAGTTCTGGCATCCTCAGCACAGAGAGATGGATGCACTAGAGAGAGGCCAGCCAAGAGCTGCTACAAGGGTTAAGGGGGCAAGAAATGGCAGAGGCACAAACAGCACAATTTTGCTGCTGCTAAAGCCTTCTCTAAGCAAAAGTGGGGACTAGAGCAGCACTCCTGTAAAGAAAGGCTAAGAGAGTTATGACTTCAGGCTGGGGAAGAGGAGACTCAGGTGGATCTTATCAATATATATAAATACCTGAAACGAGGGTGCAAAGAGGACAGAGGCAGGCTCACTCCACTGACAGGACAAGCACAAAAGGCACAAACTGAAACACAGAAGGTTCTGTCTGAACATCAGGAAACACCTTTTTGTTGTTAGGGTAACTGAGTACTGGCCCAAGTGGTCTGGAGGGTCTCTTTGGCAATATTCAAAAACCATCCATAGGTTTGGTCCTGGGCAACTTTGTTCTAAGTGACCCTGCTTGATCAAAGGATTGGACCAAATGAACTCTAGATATGTCTTCCACCCTCAGCCATGCTGTGTTTCTCTGTTTCTGCGAACCCACACCCAGAAGCTCTGCAGCACCTTTCACCCTGCCCGCAAACACTGCTGCCTTCCCAAAGCCAGCTACAGATGCAAAGGCCTCCCTATGAATATCAACAATTCTGAGCTGCACTATCTTAAATAGCAATTCTTTGTTGATCCAGGCTATTTTCATTGAAACTTTTAAAGGAGTGCACGTAAGAGCTTTTGAAGAGGTTGACAGGAAAAAGGGTGAGGGAGGGAGGATGGTGGCCAGCAGCCAGGGCTAGGCTGGGTCCACTTACCTCTGTAAGCAGTGCGGTTGCATTAGAAACGTAGAAAAGGGCTCAGTGCCCTCACCTCTGAGCTGCCGTGTTATTCAAGTTCTAGGAAATGGAAGCCAGAAGAACAAGACAGCTGACAAAATACTGCAAAACTCAAGTACTTTCTGAACAAGCTAAAGAAAGTAATCTTCAAGACAGTAAACTGTAGTGATAGCATTTACTCCTGAATTAAAACATTTGGGGATGGAACAGGACAAATAAATCACTGCCTTTGGCTTCATTACTGCAAAGGGTGTGTTGAAATGTTCAAGAGTGAAGGTACAGGCAGGCTGCTTATGTAATCAGGCAGATTACTTAAAGTTAGAAAGCACATACACATATTTCAGGGGGAAATATGTTTTCTTAGAGGAAAAGAGACATACATCATAACTGAGAGAGACACTTCATACTGGATGAACTCCCAAGTAAAATTTGGGTGTAATCAAGATAAGCTTTTAATGATGGAATAAGAAATGCCATAGACTATTGGATCTGGTAACTGGTGCATAGGTCTTCTCTTTTATTTGTCCTACTCTCAAGATTTGACAGGGTACATATTTGAATAAGTCATGTTTGCACTGAGAAAAATAATACCTGCTTTTTGTGTCTGATCCACTCTTATAGAGGTTTTTATTCTGCACTACTTACAGGCTTATATATTTTATATATATTTATATATAAAAAAAGGCAGATCTCATAATCTTAATCCTAAAGCAGGATTGTTGTGAAGCTTTTTTAATTAGAATAAAAAAAGCAAAAATGCTGCCACCTCCCTCTTTGGATTATAACAATAAGTTCATTCATTGCATGTTATCTTGCTTCGTGTTACCTTGCAATCTACAAAACCTAATATGTTTTCCAGATTTGTGTCAGTGTCAATCAGTGATGCTAAATAAGAAAAGCAGGATTGTCACCCAAAATAATGAAAGAAACAAAGAAAAGAAGGCAAGACAGGACTCGTAACAGAAACTCAAAAACAAAGCACATTATTGCTTCTCTGTTTATTATTTACTTTGTAGTTACTAAAGGTCATTGCTAGCTGTAGGCTGCCCACTGTTGTCATTACATTTGCGAATGGGAAAAAATTATTGAAAAAGTCAATATTAAACTAAGTCTTAATAATAATAATTTGTGTCTAGAGAAAGGCTGGAAAATGGGCTGAAAAAATGTGAGGTTTTTTATTTTGGACAGATATAAAACATCCCAGACAGGGAAAAGGGCCCTTTCCCTCTGCTGTGCCTTCTTGGTACATAAAGCAGGAGTCAGCACCTTTGAACACTCATAAATGCACCAGGAATGACATTTAAATGTATTTAAATGTGACCTACTATGTATGTTTCTAGTCTGGAGTTGTGTAGAATATAGAATGGAGAAACTAATTTCTTTGTCTTGTTATTCCTATATGTACTGTGGTAGAGCCCAGGGGTAGTTATGCCTTGGCAGTGGGTGCAGAGTGGTGTCTCTGTGAATGTAACAGTTGCAACTACACAAATGATGAAGATAAAATAATAGAGTGTCTCTAATGTTATTAGTTGCAGTGAATGCCACAGGAGGATCCCCCGTGCAGAGGTCATTTTCTTTTGTTGTTAAACGAGTCTCAATGGTAGTTATTGTTAAACTGTGGGAATTGACACGGGCTGCTGGCAGAACAGACAGCCTGCACTTTCTGCATGGCAGGGTTGCCCCTTTTTATAAGCCTGTGACCTCACCTATTTTTGCTGTATTCTGCCATTTGAAAGCCTCAACAGTTGTTAGCTCACTGTTAATGAGTTTTTGGTTTTAAGGCTGTAGAAGTAAAAAGGAGGATGTTGCTATTGTTGTCACAGAGGTGGTAAATGTTAACTACAGTCCAAATTATATACTTTAATTCTTCTTCAGAAGAAATGTGCCATACGCTTTCAAAGAAAACATCATCTTTTCTAAATATTTCTATTATTCCTGGTCAGGCCAGAAATTCTTCAACAGGGAACACCGTGTTCACTTCATAAAGCCAAAAGACCAGTAATTTCAAGGGACATCTTCTAGTGCCCTTGACTACACAGTGGAACAAGAGATACCCTTCAGCAAAGCCACTATTCCCCTTCCTAAGTGTCTGTATTTACTAGTCACTTCCACTGTCAGTGCACTCAGAGGAAGGGGGGTGTCCAGCAGGGTCTGAAATACTCATTTTGAAAGAAGTAATGGACTGACTAAATAGGAATTTATCCACTGTACTATGGAATTTGTCCTCTGTAAGGGTCCTAATATTTATTTAACCTAGTAGTTTCATTGCAAATACTAAAACTTGCTATTTGAGCTCTACACTTGAGCATTACTTCACGTGTCAGCAGGCAGATCTTCTGCCTCCTTTTTTTCTGTGCTGAGCATAGACTTTGTACCATAGGTTTATTTTTGTTACTCTTTTGCTACACTTCTCTCTATTCTGTCCAATTAGCCTGCATTTACTTCCTATGAAGCTGCCCAGTGTATGTTTTAGACACCATTAAATGTTGGACTTCATAGTTAACTTTGCTCTTGCAACAAGTTACAGGACAGACTAAAAAATGTGGTAAGATAAAAATATGGATAGAATTAGAGCACTCTCCACTTCCCACTTGCTTTGTAATTGTCTAAGCAAGAAAAATCAAAATGTCTCATTTTAATTTAATTTCCATGCCAAGTCAAGGCCATTGGTATTGCTGTCCTGCACAGAATTGGAGTCCATTAATCCCTAAATTGATCAATCCCTGCGTTCACCACTCTGCCATCATGAGCCAGAGAGGGATGAAAATTATCTGAGATAGTCTCAACATCTGATTCTGCAATGACAGTGAAGCTCAAATCACAGACTTCAGAGTTTACAGGCAACAGTGTGAGGATAAAAACTTTTTTCTCAGTGTAAAAGTAGTCTGGATGTATTTTGGAGCTTAGAGAAGAGGAAAGAGAATCCTATTCTTTATTGCAGCATCAATGACTTGCTGTTGGTAGTAACTGAGAGCAGGTTGGTTGATGTTTTTCACTGTTTGGAGATAGAGGGATTTCTTTCTTTACCAGAGGGGCAAGGGTGCAAGGTTTTTTGTTTTCCTAAGAATAGGCTGTTTCCTAGGATAATGAGGGTCTTGAGAGATTGCTCTTTCTCTGCAGGCCTCTGCCTGTGGCATGCAGCATTTCAGAAAGAAATAATTTTGCTGAGCACAGACTTACATCTGTTATAGAGATATATAACAATTCTACTAGAGAGACTGAAGAGAGGATTCTATGGGAAAATAAATGTGCAGTATAGTGTAACCTTACACATGCTACACTGACTTTTTCTTTAAAGAAGGCCTCCTGAGTTGCCACAGGACTGTGTTGTAAAAGTGAGAAATTATTAAAAGTTAGGTATGTTTAGAGAGGGTACTAAAAATGTGTGGGAATTCTAGTCTTTTCTTTAACATCTTTGCATAGAGAAAAAGAGCTGCACTTTTTAGCCTTTGCACCTAGCTTAATTAGTTTTGTGCTGTCCATTCAAAATGTTAGATTTCCAACAGGGAGACACTGATTCCTTCAGCCAGTATTTCTTACAACCAGTACAGAACTGACAGAAGTGTGTCCTTACTGTATAAAACCCAACTGATGGCATTAGCATCAGACAACCACCCAAATGAGGGCAGGGGGCTATCATTGCTATGCTTCCAAGGCGTAATAAGGTCTGAGTTTCATTCATGTATTTACAATTGCCTTGATTATCTCCTTTCACAGAAAGGTCTGCAGCAGGAGGAAATACAATGCAAAACACACTGTGAGTAGCTGTTTGTGGTTATGTCACATCATCATCTCCAACTCAAAAAGTCACTCAGAGGATCTGAAAGAAACCTAATTTTAAAACACATGGGCCCTTGATCACACAACTCTAGCAGCTCACTCGCACATAACATGAGAGCGACCCTGCCTTGGCTCATCAGCATATCTGTTCTCTCCTGATGCCCATGGCATTCCCATCCCAGCTGAGAGGACAATACCTGATTTATTGGTAATGTAGAGAAGTTACCTGGCTGGGACCAGGTTTCAGCTACCGAGCAGCCTATCTTTACCTCTAGGGTGCTTGTCAAGTTATAATGGTTATACCCCTATTCTGCCAAGCTGTGAAACCACAGTCTTTTTATGCTCAAAAAATCAAATGCAGGAGGAATATGTAGATACAGATTTTTGCCTTGATGTTGCTTTTGCTCCTGTCTTCTCAGGAAGTGAAATGAGTACCCAAGGATTCAAGAAAGGATGGATCCAGTGGCCTATCCAGAGCAGACAGTGCAACTTGGGAGTGTGAGCATTTTACCACAAGTACCAATCATTGCATGATTGTCCATATAAAGTCAACCACATACGCTCTATCTGCTAGGAGGAAATGTCCTGTTTTCCCTTCTGCCCTGCAGCAACCCCAGCACATAGCAGTGGTAAGAGAATTACAACTTTGGTGCTGCTGCAACATTGTCCCCTAGAGCAGGTGTATATTGTACACGAAGGAAAAAGGATATATCTACAATAGTCAGACATTTCCAGAGACTGGTTGAGTGAGACAGGCAAAATCCTGGCAGGATATGCTGGTGGCTCCATCCAGATGGGGCAGAGGAGGTGGTACGACTCTGGCATCCAGAGCGTTTTGCATCCTACCTAAGGCCATAAGAACATCCTTGCCCTCTCCCTTGCCGTGGCCCCAGGCGCACAGTCCCACTGTTGGTGTCCCACACCAAGCCCACCTTCCCCTCCTGAGCTGTTCAGCACCTCCTTGTGCTCTGGCAGCTGTTCTGATGATAATGCTGCTGCAGGGGGTCTGCCCAGCTCACTGGTCGCTAGGAATCATCCATGGCTCAGCCTCAGTCAGTTATTTTGGTTTATTTTTCTTTCAGTCAAATACTTCAGCCATGAGCACTAGTTTAACATTAATGACATTTCTATTTCCATTCAGTTCTGTGTTGTTGTGAACTGCATTTCTTTGGTAGGCATTTGTTTTTGCAATCACAATGATGAAATACATTTACTGGTTGTAGCAGTTACAGGAATTCTAAATAAATATCTGTCTTTGTTTAATTTCAGTAGATCGGGACATTTCACTAGCATTATAATAATAGGGATTTGGGGAATACTCTGTGTCCACGAAATAATTATTGAAACAATTTATTCTTGCATCATTGTAAAAACCCCTTCAATTTGGGCTGTTCCCAGAAGATAAGGGACTAGTTTTTTCAGAGTAGATGATTGTAATTTTACTTTTAAATTTTTTTTTCTAGATTTTGCTCTGGGCTTTGTAGCTGTTTTGGTTTTGCAATTTTGGTGTGTGAAAATATGTAATTGCAGTTTTCCACTCAACATAAATGGTACTGTTGAGAGTAGTTAGCTGTCCTAATCACCCAATGCTGTGATCAATATCACCGTATCATTCCCTAAAAAACCATACAGATTTTTTATGCACTGTAAGTAATTCTGGCTTTGGTAAAGTTGTTACCCTCACTTCCCATTTGAATTTAATTTTTATATATTTCTAGACAGTCAGCTGATGCTTTATACCTTGTTAATCCTTATCAGCTGAATGGAAATGGACACATATAACTGAGAGGTTAATTTAGGAGGATATGAAACGAGCTGTAAACTGGAGAAAACATAGATAATGTTTGCTCAGTGTTTTCTCTGTGAAATACATTGCCCTCTGTATTTGTGCTTCTGGCTGTGGTGGTATGAAGGATTTTGTTTTTATTCCATCATTTGGTGCAGTCTTTTCTTTATTTTTCACATTATAAAAATAATATATTTACATTATTTTGAAATAATTTCAAATTAAATTGGTAATGTAGAAAAGTTAGGCAGCTGTGAAATGTTGTTTGGCAGTGCTGATCCTTTTCATAGACTGAGGCATTTCATTGATTTCATACATCTGAAATCCAGGGATTAGTTACTGGGAAATTATTTCCCCACCGCTCCCACTTTGATGGAAGGGATCTATTGTTTTTGGGGCATGCCTGAACACATGGCATGTTGTTTCTGGAAGAACTCTATCATTCAAATAAGATGATATGAAAGGCAGAGTGTGTAAACTACAGCTGTGGAGAAACAGATTGTCACTAATGGATCCAGATTTTGCCAGGAGTCATCTGGATAACTTGACTTTGTGTTGAGCTGCTGCAAGCAACAATAACAACAAACTCCTTTACACGTATGCTTGATTTGGAGTGTTTCGTAAATCTGCCTATGGAAATTTCTCAAAAGCAAACTCTTCTCAAAAGCAGCTAAATGAATTACAGAATTATTTTCAGGACTATTATGATTCATAACTGTAGAGAATATGGGCTTTATTATGTTGCTTTTATGTGTGGGTATCTACCAGTGAAATCTATAAGGGCTGTTCTGTGAGAAAAGTCCTCAGGACCCCGCCTAAGAAGTTGCATGTGTTAGGTTTGCAAATGGTGTATATTAATAGGAAAATTCAATTTGTTTTTCTCTTCATCCTTCAATAACATGTGAAGGAAACAACATGGTCTAAACCTAAGTACAGTATTCACGCAGGCCAGCAGCCTGCTATTGCACCACACACAGAATTCCCACTGAGGTCCATGGAAGTGCCCTTGGACTGAGCCTGGTTCCGTGTGTGTGTAGATGTGCGCACACGTCTGTGTGTGTGTCTCTGTGTCTGTGTGTGTGCGCGTGTGTCTGGGTTGAGCAATAATTTTCCGTAGCAGAAAAGAAAATAAAAATTGAAACTTTGTTGTCATGCTATCTTACAAGGAAGCTAGCTTCACCCACACAGAGTTGAAAGCACATACCACTCTATTACAGCACATAAACACTGTTATCACGCTAGTTGCAGAAAGAGCACTGTCACTGGGACATTTTATAGGCATGGGCTTTTATACTATTCAGCAAGCTATTGAAAATTAAAATGTAATTAGTGTAGCAAAACAATAGTTTGCATCTTTTAATTACTGCTCCATTTTTTTGACAGAATGTTTTAATTATTGTTTTTTCTTCTGTTCTGTTTTTATTGATTTGGTGCCAGTTCAATTGTGTTACCAAGACCTCCCAGTACTCAATGAATTTACCTCAGGGGATTCTGCCTTCTTCATTGTTTTAAAATAAAACAGATCTCCAACTACCTACAAAACAAAATTAGAAGGGGAGGAGGAAAAAAAAAGGCAGAAAGAACAGGAGAATGAAAGAGGAGCAGGAGGGGAAGGAGGGAGAGCAGGAGGGTAGAAGGAAGGGCAGGGTTGAAGGAAGGAGAAGGAGAAAGAGAAAGAAGGAATGAAAGAAGGAATGAAAGATGGAAGGAAGGAAGGAAGGAAGGAAGGAAGGAAGGAAAAGAAAGAAAGAAAGAAAGAAAGAAAGAAAGAAAGAAAGAAAGAAAGAAAAAGAAATAAAGAAAGAAAGAAAG
>WEKY01002952.1:2595-28434 GCA_013390045.1 Picathartes gymnocephalus | reverse complement strand
GAAAGGGAGGAAAAGAGATGGAAGGAAAGGAAAAAAAGAAAAAAAAAGTCTCGTATTACATGCTTTATTTTTATTTTTATTTTTATTTTTATTTTTATTTTTATTTTTATTTTTATGTGTGCTAGTTTAAAACTGCTATTTAGTTATAGTATCAGATTTGTTTTCAGTTACTTTAGTTAAAAATGTTGTTCTCAGGTTTTTTAAAAGTAGCAGGAAAACTCTATTCTCAAAGAAATTACATTGATCAAAAATGTTAAAATCACAGTAGAAAACACCAAGATACCCCCCGCTTTGATAATTTTTCAATACAGTTCCTTGGGGAAGAAAATACAAGTCCTTAGATGCTAGGTTATGGTTGTACTGTCATTCTCTGTGGGTGTGCATGCACTCAATTTATTGCAGCCTTTCAGCTGTCAGAAAAGTGCAAAGTAAGTGGGAAATGACACAGAACACTGATTTAGAACACTTTCATCTCTATATGGTCTGTTTTCGTTAGTGATCAAGAGAGAGGAAAGTAGTGGTTAGGCAGTATCTGTACTACAAAGCAAACCCTGCGGAGGCTATACAGCACATGGTCTTTTGACAGACTGGATACCTCTAACTGGAAACAAACAAACACACAAAAGAGCTGTATTTATTTGAGAGACTTTAATAGCTCCTTTGCAGCCATTTTGTACATAACAGGAAGCAAACCATTCCAATTTCCAATGTGCTTTATCCCAAAGTGTTTTCACCCAAGGGTTCATCGCCACGCATTTTGTATTACTTTTGACTTATTAAATATTTCTAAAATCTAAGAAGGCTTACTTACTACTTGCATATTTCAGCCCTTATGAGGCAAGACATTATTTATTTACTATGCTGTTATTTGATTACTTAATAAACAGCTCACAGAAGCAAACAACAAGAAACCCAAACCCAAGAAGACCAACACTGTATTTTCAATAGCAAGATCCCTTGGGAGCCAGGCTCTGGGATTTTCATAGCAGAAAAATGTGGTCATACCACTAAGAGGAACTGGCAGTGTCTGGAAGGGACGAGGAGGTGGTAGACAAAAGTCCAAACAAGGAGGAACTAGTAGAGGACCTGATAAAGTCAGGAGGATTAACACTCTTATGTCTCATGGAGGTTCACAGTTTTGAGTTCCCTTCATTTTACCAAATTCTCCCTGTCTTTCCTCAGGCAGAATGGCCTCCCGCTGCCTCTCTCAAAGTAAGCAAGTAAAATCCACTTTGCAACTTGGACTCTTTCAGGTAAGAAAGAGTGTTACCTGAAAGACTCATGAGGATGGTCTTACTGTTTGCTGCTACTCCTTATCACTGTCAGCCACTCCTGGGTGCAGGGTTTAGTACTGGACAGGCCTTTAATTACAAAGGTGTGAAATACTGCTTTCAGTCAGTTTGACAAGCACTTTTCGTCTAGAATTCAGCCTTCAAACATACAAATATGGGCAGCAAGTACCACACAAATCTTTAAAATTGGGCAGCAGGTAGCACCCACTTCTTTGATTCTTTTTTAATCTAGAATTGCTGCAGCATTTGCATTAATTTCCCTCTTCAGCATTATTAGTTGTTGGGGGTTTGGTGGCTTTGTTTCTTCTTGCTGGAAAAGTGGAATTGCCATGTCACAGGGATGAACCAGTCCTGTCGATGTCACGGCCGTATCACAACAGGCAGCCACCAACTCCTGGCATTAGCTCTGGTGATGCTGTGGCCATCTCACAGCAGGTGGAATGTTTGTGGCTGGTGACACATCCAGCCCTTAGTGTGAGCTGGGGAAGCCCTGGGCAGGGAAGCAGAGGTTGTCCCCTGGCAAGAGAGGGGTGTACTCCCGCTGGCACCCACAGTTCTGGGTGGCACAAGCCTATAACCCTTTCCTTTGCTTCCTTTGCTGCTCAGCTGGAAAGTGTGGCAGCTTTCTGGAAGGACATTGACCTAAGAATAACACTGCTGATTTTCTATGTATTTGTTCTCTTAGAGATTGTAATCAAAATTTATTAATATCCATTGTTCAACTCTGAAGATATATTTACACTTCTTTGCTATGAATGCATAGCAAATATTTAAACGTCAAATATTGATGTTTAAATTTAGAGCCTGCTTGTGCACGTTCATCCGGAGTGAATATTTTTCTGATGAACTCTGCACACCTCACTCTAGACATTTGTAATACAGAGGTCTACATCTGAAGCCAGGCTCTCTTTATAGTCAGTGGAAAGAAATACTCACAGGAGATGATTCATCTGACCTATTTTAGATATCGCCGTGAGGACGAGATTAACCTTGCCCCAGAAGTATCTATTTACTCTTCATTGTCTATGGAGAACTTGCTGCAGTGCAAATATCTGAAGTTGGATGAAGTGAATCCTCCTCTTCATGCAAAGACCAATTATCCTGACAAATCCCATGCTACTATCTGCTTTTGCTTCCAACCAACACTGCAAGCTTATAGCCACTGTGAATCTCAAAAGTTGTGCATTAACATCCTAAATTTCTCTTCATGCATGAGGCCTGGTCCTCATCTTCTCTGAAGACTTGAGCTGTGTATATGGATCTCCATGTAGGAGAGCTCTTGCAAAGCAGGAAGATGGAGCAGCTCCTCTGCTGCTGACACAGCTTTAAAGCTCAGTCATGTGTGTGCATACGACATTTGGATCTATGTGTTCCCCCTCCACAGGCCATGAGGCCACACTTATAAGGTTGTCTCCTTTCTCACTTAAATCCACAGCTTCATGTCACCCTAGCATTAGTATGCTGCTTATGCCACCTTTCTATGCAGAGTACTTGCATTTTGTACCCCTTGCCTCAGACCACAGGGACCCTGCACTCCCTCAGGAGCCAGAGCAGATATTGTTGTCATAAGGCATTTCTGAAGAGTATGAAGTTTGTACACACACAGTCCCTGCAAGAGATGGTTTATGCACTGTGAAGTCAGAGAAGGTGGAGTAAAATAAATGAAAACTTGCCAATGCTTCAATATTAACTTTCAAGAGTGAGGAGGGTAAAACTGGAGTGTGAGAGGAAAACATAAGAAGGAAATATGATTAGAAATAATCCATTAGCTGTTATTTTTTCATATGAGACCCACACATGCTCAGCAGAGTAAAAACAAGTGTCCACCAATATTAAGCCTCACAATACTATGTTTGTTTTCATATCATTAGCATGACAGCCTAAGTGGCTCTCTCCAATAAAGTGTGGTGTTTCTGGCTGGAGGTTTGCTCAGACAGCTCAGATCAGCTCTGATGTTTATTTACATGTACGCTGTTGTGAAATTGTTACACTGTGAGCAGAGGTGCTGGAGAAACTGTGGAACACTATTTTGCCAAATCTTATTGTCATAAGTAGGCCCCAACTCTGTGGGCTCCTCAAGATGGGCAGACCCCTGTACTGGGGCAAAACATGATGCCAGCTGGAAGTCCTACTCAAGTGGCACAGCAAGGATGAGCTTACAGTTCTGATTGTGATTTCACAAATGTTTGTTTGTTGTTCTCTGTCCCAGAGAGCTGTGTTTAGCAATCCATGGAACAGCACACCAGGACTTCAACAAGATGGTGTGATAGTGGCCGGGTTTTTTTTTTTTGAGAAACAGAATCCATGGTGTAGGATACTTCTCCTTTGCCAGAAGATTCAGCATAATTGTCTTGCCTCTTAAAAATGTTAGTCTGGCAGTATCCCTTGCCTTGCCAGCAGCAGGTAAGGCTCTACCTGCTTAGGAAGGATGGACACTGTATTGTCTTTCTTCTTCTGTCCTGCACAGTGTTCCCAGGTAGGCATCTTAATACAGTAAAACTTTTAGTAAATAGCTCCCAGAGATGGAGGGAAAGAGCTGCAGCTCTGGAATGGTTGTTTTAGGCTATCTGCTGACTCCGCGAGGCATATCTACATCTACACCATAGCCTGTTCACATCCCCGAAGTGTTTTATTGAGCAGTAAAAGGTAGAAAAGCACTCAAACACAAGCCTGGGCCTGATGTAATCAGGTAGTTCCAAAGCTTGAGCCCTGAAGAAGAGCAGCTTGATTAAATTCAGAAGTAGATTGCCCTTCACATAAAATCATTAATGTCCTTGCTATATGGCATTAAAATTTACATGTTTTCATGTAGGTATATCTGAAGCCTCCTGCACCTTTTTCCCTATCTCCACCTATTCTTATGCCTCTGGTCCTTCATATTTTTTACAGAGTGAATGCCTGATGTTTGGTAAATACTAGAGTAAACTAAAATGGCATTTGTATGATGCTATTCTTGCCATGTGTGTTTTTTCTTTCTCCAAGTTTACAAAGGCCAGACCAGGATTAAAAGTCTTAGCTTCACATTCCTAAAAGCAGTGCAAAACTTTCCACCCAAGTTAGCTGGCAACTCTTCTTTGGATATCACGAACACAAAAACATATTTTAAAAGATGAATCATCTCTGGAGAGCTCAGGTGAGGTGTAGCAACTTGGTAGCAGCACAGATAGCTCTCAAGCCCATTTAATTTACTGGAAGCACAAAAGACAAACTCCCACCAGGCAGAGCTGCCTACTTTTGGACAGACAATCAACCTGTTTTCAATTCTCTTTGTATTTGCTATTTGGACTCTGTCATGATGTTCAAATAGATATCAAATACTTGGGTTCAATAGGAAGGACACAAAAGCAATTACATGCAAGTACTGCAAGTACCATCAGTCTTCTCTTAGAACTGAACAGCGGTGTGGAATAAAATCTGCAGTTCTGGGCTGTGCAGTTCTGGGCTGTGCAAAATGAGTGAACACATTACTATACTGTTCTTAGTAAGTTGACAAGAGTCCTGGATGTACAAGTGGTATTTCCTCTCCTCACTACCAAGCTATCTCATGGCTCTTCCACAGATGTCTTACTCTAAGGACTGTATTTCTGTCTGTTGTTTTCATGACTCCCACTGCTGTAGACTCTGAGAACTGAGACCTGCAAGACTGGAGTCCAGATGCTACTTGAGGTGTGATCCAGACCCTCAGGCACCCAACACGAGGCAGGCAGGGATGCCTTACAGTGAGTTTGAAACCCACCTGCATACCAAGCAGGAAGCACCTGAGAGCTGCCCCTTAGGAAACACTTGGGCACAGGACGGGTCTGTAACTCTATCCTGACAACATCCTGCAGAAGAGAGGCCCCGAGCTGACAAAGAAACTTATAAAATTTGCCTTAAAACATAAGCCCTGGGCTCCTGAGTTTCTTAAAATGTTGGCTATCTTCAGGGCAGATGGATGGGCTGGGCTGAACAAGGAATTATCCCCAATGGCTGGAGCGTTGCAGCACCTCCATGCCACCGGGTGCTCAAAGGGTCCCAGGAGGGCGGAGCCCGCTCTGGAGCTCAGCTTTAGTTCCTTGTATTTGCATGTGGCACTCATTTAAATCTTTGATTGAAACAATCAACTAGTCCAGGGCCGAGCTGTGATCCTCTGCCTCCACAAACAGCCCCGGTACATCAAAGGGATGGATGACATGAGTCAATTGCTCGTGGGCCCAAAATCTTACAGAGCTGATTGCTCCGTTCCCCCCCGCCCTTCTCTCACGTGGAGAAGGCAGAAACTCAGGCATGAACCCAGCTGCAGGAGGCAGGGAGGGGCGGTCTGATGTTACTGCCTGGTGAGAGAGCAGCCATCTCCCACCGGTGACAGTCCAGCCTGAGTACTTCACTCCCTCTTCCAAAGATGCACAGAGCGGCTCTGTGCCACCCGAGCCTAGAGGAACAGCAAGGCCACAGACCCATTTCCCCCGAGGCTCTCTATGTTGCTCCCTAAATCACAGAAATCACAGCAAATCAGCCTTTGGCTCTCTGACAGCTGAAATGCCAGTGCCCCAGGATGTGTTTCACCAACCCTATTCCTTATGGAGTGCCCAAAACTGAGCCTCATCCCGTACAGGTGCACCTCTGCTTTTCCATCAAGTTAGCCAGAGACCATGCTCAACATTTATGCTTTTTTATGTTGGCTTTCTCCGTCTGCAAGAGCATGGATAATGCCAGGTCTGGCAAAAGACCCACTGATAAAAAACTGAGCCATCAAAACATGTGGCGACATTTAGGCTGGAGCCCTAAGACAGTATTTGCTGTACAGTTGCACTGCAGCCTCAGCCTAACCTTGTCAGCCCAAACTGCCTCCACACTCAGCAGAGAGACACATGCATTTCTGGAGAGCTGTTTTCAACCTAAAGTATATCTGAGAAGCGTGCTCCAAACCATCTCCTGAAAGTGCTGGTCTTGATGAAGAAGCCTCAGGTGATTAGCTCAGCCTGAGACAACCAGCTCAGAGACAGCTGAAGCCAGCTGAAGCGGGGTCCCCTGCAATGCTAAACAAATGTGTCACACTGCTGAGAGTTCTTTATACCTGGCCTGGTGGATTTATTCTTACTTGTTACCAGGTTCTTGGACAAGCACTGAAGACAATATCCAAACCGAGTACATCAGCACGCACTGCTAATTTCTGATTTGGAAAATGTTCGTGGTATTTTTTTTTTTTTTCACTTTAAGTGATCTATTTGGACTCACTTTAGTCTTCCATTAGTGGTGGGATTTGTAAAAATTGTTTCCAAAGCAAGTAATGAGGAAAATAGACTTTCTCATTATCCTTTTTGGGAGCAGTTGGTATAAAGTGTTCTGTTCATGAGCAAATTAAGTAGGCACAGTTCCCCTGTATTCTGAACATGTTCTGCATTCAGTATCATGAATGAAAAGTATGAGTGCAGGTTGTACTTCCCATCTCCAATACAAAAGTTGGGGTGGTTTTTTTTTCCTTCTGGTGAGCACACAACAGAAATTGATTGTAATCAAGGAGAGAGTAATTGGCAGCAGCCTCAAGTCTTCCTTGGATCCGTTTTCAATAGCTTGAAGCTTGTCAAAATCTGTTTTCAACTTACAGGATGATCTGAGAGCTACAAATGCCTCCTTTGCCATCTGTCCTGTGAGTTTCAATATTTGCCTTTTTTTGTTATTATTATTTGAATGCAGTAGGGTGCCAGTATCAAGACAGCTTGTGTCCTTTTGCTGAGTTGTGGGGCAGGAATTTGAGTGGGTGAGGTCTGAGGAGACATTGTTTAGCCTTACAGTTTTAAAATTCAGCCTTCCTTAGATCTTTATTTTTCCCTTCATGTGTTTCCATTGACACCTGAATCATTCATTATACTGGCAAGCTGGGAAGATCCCTCTTTTCTTCAAGGTAACCACACATTTCTGAAGTAAATTATAGGTGTGGAGATTATAGAAATTTGTTGTCTGGGCACACACCCTGGCTCCTTTCCTTTTCCAAAGCATGTAATAATAAAATGTTTTCCCTTTTTCCCTCCATATCTAATGTATGCCTAATGTGGGAACAGTTGGTTTTTTGTTTTGATGGAACATTAAAGCAGGCTGTGTAACAAGGGAGGAAGTCTAAGAAGTGTCATCTTACTTTTAAACACAGCTTTGAAAATAAATGGCAAATCAGTGATCATGCTGCATTGGTGTAATCTCCTTCCTGTTTTTTTGCTGGACTGTCAGCTTAGACATAGTTTAAGCATGGGATAAAAGTCCAGAAGTACCTTTTGAATTTTGGGCTTAAATAGCAATGTTCAAGGTCACCTCTCCATTCTCACCCTGTGATGTTTTCAAACCAGGTTCTAAGTTTACCCTAAGAAAGGACAAGTTAGCCATTGCTAACTTCATTAGCCATGAAACACATTCTACCACTCAAACACATGGAAAGATTCTAGTAGAACTGAAGGATGAAAATATTATACCTTATTGGGAAATATTAATGTTCATTCTCTTATACTGCCCAGACGATAGTGTTTCATGCATAACAGAAATGGAAAAGATCCAACCCAGTAATTTAAGTACATTGCAAAGCACAGAAGGTGAAGCCCCTATTGAAGATGTTTCTGCGGGAGCAGGTGAGGTGTAGGACTGCCAGATAACTAGGAACTGGAGTGTAGTGGCAGAAGTACTTAGATTTTGAGAAAATATGCTGATTGCAACCAAGTCTTGCTCAAAGTCACTTGCAAGCAACAGCAATGAATTGGTCTGGCAGATCTCTCACTCCTTTCTGTCAGACCTGACCTTGGCAGGATGAGGGCCAGCGCAATGAGAGAGGCAAACAAAACAGGAGACTAAAGGAGAAACCTTGCCACAGGAAGTTTCAGAGGAAAAGTTTTTTTTCATTTCATTTTTCATAGAAGTATGAAAATTTTAAAAAATGGGGGAAAGGGAAATTGAAAAGGGAAAGCAAACCTCAGTCAGACACAGAAAAACACATCCTTTTTATAATTTTTTTAGATCAAATTTACTGGGCAAATGAAAACATTCAGGTGCTGCTTTATTTGAGGAAACATGTTGTCTCTAGAAGTAAAAAAACCCTCATGTTTCTCAAAGTAAAAAAGATACATGTGATTACATGTTTTGTTGGAGGAATGTGGTGGTAAACAGTGAATGAACAGAGATTTTTTTAAAAGGGGCAGGTAAAACAGGCAGAGACAAAATAAATCTGTAAGCAGGACATTTGTGAAGAGAAGCTCTGCCATGCATCTGGTGCTGAGAATCATGTATGTATGCCACATCCTCTGTACCTATGTTTCTGGAAACTGATGTCTAGGAACACACAAACTCTGAACAGCCTTCAACAAGAGCTTTGCTGGCATCCCAAGCCTTTCTTACAACAAAATTAAATGGGATATTTGAAGACTAGAGGTAAAAGGGCATACAGCATATGGCACACTTTAGCTCTTTACTTCAGAAAATAATTATTTCAAATCCTTTATTCCAGAAAATGGACCCTTCATATCCCTCCTTTGGAGCATCTGTGATGATCTAGAAGCATTTGCTAATTACTATGTAATGGACTAAATGTGTTTATTAGGTTAAGTTAGTTTAACAGGGGGGAAATAAAGGTTATTAAAGTTTGTTGTAGGCAGGAATGAAAATTCCTGGTTTTCCCCCCACTGGTCTCTCTACAGTGATAAATTCCAGAGAACACATCTCGGTTGCCTCCAGCCTGAGCCATCTACAGATGCATGTTTTCTTTCTATAACCAGCTGTAGCTAATTGCATCAGTGCCGCCTCTACTGCTGCACATGAAAAAGAAACCTGTAATTTATTGCAACAGACCATACTATTCCTGCTGTACATCTTGTTCTTTCTGTCATTCCAGTGAACGGATTTCTCATGGTTAATTGGCAGTTCAGGAGTGGAAAACAACCTTGCTCAGAAGAAAGCTTTCAAAACCTCCTCCATATGTTCTATCCAGATATTGATAAAAGAACAAACAGAAAGCATATTGTTTATCTGTAGGACCATGATTTCCCCATCAGCCAAAGAAATACTGAGTCAGACCCATGCCTCATGTATCTTTGCTGTAGCCAACACAAGTACAGCACTCACGATAGCGACCCATTCATTTTATTACTGCTCCAATGGTAACGTGGTGCCTTGAAAAACATGCACAGGTGAGGTGGTGCAAATTACTGTCAAAATCAGTGGAGCTGTGCCAGTTTACACCAGCAACAGATCTGCTCCAGTCTCTGCCTCGGGGAATTCATGAATCATAATGTAACGCTAAGTAGATCTAGTGGCTGTAAAATTCAATCCTGTCTTTAATAGTAGTGAGGCAGGAGAAGGCAAAAGGTGAGCCCTAACCTACTTTTGAAAGGGTCATGTCAAGGGCATGGAAAAAGGCCTTTTAATTGTTCTTACAACTCTGGGGAGCAAGACTGTAATGAAAGGCAGTAAAATCTTAATCACAACTGCATTGCTCGAGTTAGGAATTAAATATAGGAGTCAGGAATTAAATGTAATTTTGCCTAAACCTGTGGCTTCAAGGACTACAGTGGTGCAAAGAGCTCCCTTCCCCTACCTCTGTTATCAGCACCATCAAAATCTAGGTACTACTAACTAGGTGTGGGGCTATGTTGTGAGCTCCACTGAGGAACAGCTCCAGGTTAAAAAAAGAAAAACAGAAAAAAATAAACTAATTAACAAGCTCACAACATGCACACTTCATAGCAGAGGTTAGCATTTGCAAAATGACTGGCATTACATAAGAGTGAAGCACTTAGCAATTCCCGGCTATTACTATGTAGTGTTGCTATTTATTACTGAGGTTCAACCTCTTGTTTGCATCTCGGTGCACATCAAAGAGTCTCCCTGCCCAGGCTGTGCAGTCGGGAGCTTGGCTCACAGCTCTGCCTCCTTTGCTCACGGAGGCTGCCTCAGCTCTGCCTTCCCAGTGGCCCAGCCACAACTGCTGGCTCCAGCTTAGCAGGTGCAGGGGCTGAAGCCTCAAGTGTTAATTGCTCTATTACGTTAATGTGAAACTAAAAGGATGGAGTGGAAAATCACAGGCATTGTCTTTTCATTTACCCTAATTGACCAAACAACAGTAGAAGAGTGGCCTGAAGAAAGCCTCTTATAATTCATTGGCACTAGCTAGGAATTTTAAGAGGGATTTTTAAAATTCTTTGCATCCCCTTAATAACATAGCTTCAAAACTGCCACTGAGAGGGGTTTGTACCCTTCAGGTAGTTAGCAGCAAAAAGCAGAGATTGCAGTTGTACAACAACTCTAGGAAGCAGATCTGCAGCTGACCGTGAAGAGCCAGCACTGCTGATGGCCACAGCTGTGCCTAAACTATGAGGCTGTTCTCTCTTCATGTGCTGTGTCTGCATCAAAGAGCAGAGTGGCAACAGAATTCCTAAGGGATGGAGCAAAGTCTGTGGCTTCCTTTATGTCACTGTAGCACAGAGAATTACACTGCCTTGTGAGCCATCCAAGGACTGCCCTTCAGACGAGAGATAGGTTCTTCCTTTGGACATGGGGCACCAGGAATAGTTTTGCATTTAAATAAAGAATCCAGAAAAATATGGTATTTGGCTTCATTGCTGATTTTCTTCCACTGTATGTGTGGAGTGTGGGAGGGGATGCCGGAGAGGAGAAAACAGACACACTGACCCCCTGAGTGGTGAACAGCAAACAGAGAGTTTGTTTCCAGTAGCCTGTCCTTTTATCCCCTAAATTTCTAAAGATTGCCGGGTTGCTATCTGATTGGCTTTTTGGTTATCGCCTGGGAGTGCCTTAGATCAGTGACGTGGTATGGTTTTCATTGGTGGAGGTTCTTGACAGATAAGCTCAGCCTGGTACCAAGGAGAGCCTATACTATAACAGTATGTATATTCTTTTTTCCCTATTAACATAGGATTAAATCCTCTAAGTTTACTGAGGGAATACTCCATTAACTTCAACAGAAAGGGTTTTTTTTCTTGTGTTTCTTTCAAATAAAGACTGAGATCTGTTACCTTGGTTTCTCCAGCAAGCAGTAGCTGGGCACTGCACCACATCACTTCACCATGACCTATTACTCTGCCCACTCTTCAGCCACACAGTTTGGTACAGGAAAAGCAGGGAGGAGGAGACTTTGCTTTCTGTCATAGTAAACATTTCAGCTGTGTGGGCCTAGAGGAAAAATAAGATGTGTGTAAAGCTGTCTCGTGGAGTAAAGGGAAGGCAGCACCAAAGACTTGGAGCTTTGAGCTGGGAATGACATTTACAGACAGGATGTGCTTTTGAGTTTGCAGCCCTCAGTTTCAAGGTGGCCTTAGACATACAAAATTAATCCCATCTAAAGTGATTACATCTCAGCATATACAGCCACTAATGTGACCATTAAGTAGAGTAAAAAAGCAAAAAACCCCAAAGATACTATATACTAGTAGAAACTAAGTTAGATGTTCCAATCACATATGTTGTGATGTTGTTTATGTATTTTACACTCTGGTACACATCCATGCCTACTGGGTTTGTGTTGCAAAGTTCAGGTAGTGGAGGGACTACAGGGCTGGCTTCTGTGGAACCTGCTGGAAACTTCCCCTGTTGTCTGATAAATTCAACATCAACTGTTTCCAAAAATGGACCCACTGCTGGCCAAGGCTGATCCCATCTGTGGGATGACAGGATATCCCATCGGTGGGATAACAGATTTAAGAAAGGGCAAAAATGCCTGCACAACTGCAGCCAGAGAAAGGAGTGAGAATATGTGAGAGAAACAGTTCAGTAGATAGCCAGGAAGGGGAGGAGGTGCTCCAGATGCCGGAGCAGAGTTCCCCCTGTAGCCTCAGGTGTAGACCATGGCAAGGCAGGATGCCTCCCTGCAGCCCATGGGAGTACACTCAGGAGCAGTGATCCACCTGCAGCCCCTGGAGGACCCCATGCCTGAGTGATGCTGTGGCCCTGTGGGAATCCTGTTCTGGGAAGGGGTCCAGGCAGGACCTGTGAACATATGGAGAGAGGAGCCCACACTGGAGCAGATTTGCCAGCAGGACTTGTGACCCCATTTCTCATTACCCTACTCTGATTTGGTTGGCAATAAATTAAATTAATTTTCCTCAAGCTGAGTCTGTTTTGCCCATGACAATTACTGGTGACTGATCTTTGCTTGCCCTTATCTCTCCTCATGAGCCCTTAGTTACATTCTTTCTCCCCTGTACAGCTGAGGAGGGCAGTGGTAGGGCATCTTGTGTGGGCACCTGGTGTCCAGCCGCGGCCAACCCACCACACTATGTCTTGTGTGTGCCACAATAAATAAGCACTTTTGCCACGCAGCTTTTGCTCTCCTAAGAAAATGTGAAGAGGATAACACAAGGACTGTGTTTACAGTCTATAGCACGGCAGAATGTCTACTTAGTGCGTACTAGGTTTTTCAAATAATCCATAGGGACAGGCTGCAATTACCGCTCTTTCTTTGCAGTAACACATGCACAGTTTGTTGTTTAACAGGTTTCTTTCTTTTAAGGAGGTTTGTAACTGGGAAGGTTGAATTCAAAGCTGCAGGTTTAACCAAACCAGAATGGGTTATAGTAGATTCTCAGGTTACGTGAGCAAAAAACAAATATTGACTGGTGCCAAGTCACCAAATCACCAAGCATTCTTGACTATTTTCAGGGTGCAGTGGCATGAAGAATTTCTTAAGCATTCTGTTCAGAAAAGGAATTTACCACAATTTTCTCCTACCTTACCTGTTTGTCCCTGTCCACATGCTGCTCTTGGCTGTCTTCCTGTTGCCATCTGGCAATGAAAGTGCTGATGCAACTTATGGGAGGCTGATGCTGTAGAGGGAATCCTAGCAATGTGTTCTCACGGGTTTGCGCAGTCCATACTGGAAATACCTCTGGATATAAAGAGCCTGTATAAGCCAAAATTCCAGTGGACGTGCATGTTCTTACTGATGGTATCAAGATAGACGAGAGAGAAGCATGACCAATGGCACATTTGGGGATGCTGCATTTGTTTCTACATAACCACAAAATTAACACTTTTCATTTGACATCCTGGCATTCAGCCAATAATGTGACTGGGAAGTACATGGGTTTCCAAGGCAGCCACTCTCTCAACTGTACATTTCAGAAAACTCTTAATTTTGTTGTGTGGATGTAACCCTCAATGTGTAGGGAACATAGAGGGCAGAAGAAAGCTTGGTCCTGGATAAAGCAAAGGGATGAAGCAAGGTGCTGGACCAGCATGGGCATGGACTCCTTCTCATGTGGGGCTGTGACTGGGCTGAGTCTGTGAGGCTACATATGCCTATATGTGCCTGGTTTAAAGAGTGACTTAGCTAAAGGCAGGGCAGCTACAGTGAGCATGTGTGGCAGTGAGAAGAGAGAAGCTGAATGGTTCAGCTGCTGGAAGTAGAGGCAGGTTTGTGCTGAATCCCAGGCTATGAGCATTTCCGTGCTGTTCATCTTCAGGCATGCCTTCAACCTGAGAAAACTACAGTACTATCTTAAATTTGAGTTCACATGCAGCCTCAGACAGCATGGCTTCCTTTTCAGAGGGGTATGCTGGAACGAACACAAATGTGCCATGACTTGTGTAAGGGTCCTCCTCACTCTGCAGTATATTCACACCAAGGAAGAACTTATGTATCTTTCATCCTTTAAGGAATTCTTTTTACAACTTGTAAACTAACTGATCTTCTGTAAAGATAGCAAAAATAACACAAAGAGGTGGCTAAAAGGTTGATGTGACCCAGGGTAAATATGGTGATGATTATGCATGAAATATAAATAACCTATATGAAGGGTACCAATACATAAAATGTATATTTCTCTTTAAGGAGAGATGAAGAAAATATTTACTACCTTATTAAATCAAAAGAAATATGCAATTAAAAAACAATCACTAGCTTCAGAACTGCAATAAGTCTTTTTATTAGGTATTAAAAATTTTACTAGGTACTGGATTGCTGGAGGGCTCGGATCATATGAGTTGGTAATAAACCATCTTGATGCATCATGTTCTTTCAGTCTTGCCAATGTGACATTTGCTGTGCAGGCACTAGGTATGTTATACATCTGAAGTAAAGCAAGTGAAAATACGCTATCGATCCTGAAACACTCTTACCAGCCCAAGCAAATTAATACTGAGGGCACTGACTCAAGAAGAAAAAAAACATTTTGATGTGTATTCATATAACAAAAATGTAGCATACACTAAAATTGGCTCCTGGTCAAAAACTGAAGATGTATGCTTAAAATCTTCTAAATGCAAGGATGGGGCCTGTTTTCTCTTTGGATCACTGTAGCCACTCCTTCTGGGACAATACCTATCAGTGATATCAATGTCATGTGGCCCATGAAAACTATTGAGATTTTATATTAAGCTCTATTTCTGACCAATAAGTGAGTCACAAAACAAAACCAGTCTGATGCTTGATCCAAACATGCTCTGTGTAGTTCATTATTGCTGATGACTCCTGGGAAGAAAAATGATCATTAAGAATTGATACCACCCCTCCCATCTCCCCCATTTTCTCCAACCATGAAAACAGACATTGGGTCTGGACATGTGGGCCTTCCCCATTCTGGAAAAAACAGCTCTTGATTTTCAGTGGGATTATGGCCCGTGTATCCAAATCTGTTAGCAAGATGACATCAATGAATTTGAAATGTTGTTCTTATGCTAATGCTTCTCTAATTAGCAATGTTTGAAGTAGCTCTGCTAAACTAAGAACATATCCTAACCTCAAGCCAAAACTCAATTCAACCCCTCTTTTGAAAAAATTCAATTACCATTATTTTCTTTGTCAACATCATCTTCCAGAGCACAGCCCACAACTGCCAAGAAAGAAGACAAATCATCTATAAGCAATTTCTGCTTTAACATAAAATAATCACATATGAATTAAGCCCTCAAAATATTTCTGCAAGCATTTTCACCTATGAGTCAATTGTTTCAAGGACATTTTCAGCCTCCACAACTGCCTTACCAATATCCCAATGCAATAAAAAATGCTAAAAAGCAGATGAGTTCAACAACAACACCTGTACCTCCAAATCAATTTTTATCTGTGGGAGGCCTGTAACAGAAACAGCCACAGTGACTTAAGAGAACTGAAAAGCTGTAGTTTGGACTTTCCATTACAGCAGCAGCTGTGGAGGTGAGAATGTCTAGAAATAATCTCTCTTGGGCTTGCTCATACAGACATGTTTACTTTCAAGCTGATGTATTTCAATATCTGTTGTGTTAATGCATATTTCCAGAAGTATACTCATAATCTTTTTAAGGTTAGCAACAAAACCTCACTCTGAAAGGTAGAGATGCAGAATAGAGGTAGTAGCTGAGTTTTTACTATGGTGCATCAAGCAGAAACCTACACATATGCAAAATTACAAAGCTAAGCAAATCTGCCTGGCAGAAGGGTAAGAAAGTGACAATCTGCCTGCTGTGCTGTCATGGAAAGCTGCCTTTTGATGGCAGTATCTAAGGGTTATATGAATTATAGACAGGTTGGTGTACAATTTTTCTCCTCTATGCTGTGGCATGCTAAACTACTCTTCCAGTAGTTCAACTTTAATAGAAGTTATATGTGTTTTAGAACCATTTTGTCATGTAGGCTTCATTTGCTTTCTTGCATATTTTAAGAACTGTGTGTTTATTCTCTTTGCATCTCTTGTTTTTACAGAGAATATCTTGTGTTTTACTCTTTTTTTTTTTTCTTCTGAAATTTGACACAGATGTGGCAGTTTTGATTAGAGATAAAATAAAGCAGTGAAGTGTGTTCAAGAGAAAGTGACCCACCGTCCATTACGTGAGATTTACATAATAGGAAGATTTTTATCTGAAAATGTGGATTGCCAGTAGTCATGAATCAGATAGATTCCATGTAATTTTACAAAGGGCACAAGTTCCCTGTGAGCCCACCTTATTGTTAATAATCTTTTTTGGACCTAGATAGGGTTTTGATTCTATTCTAAGTGAATATTCAAATCAGGTATATATAGAGATGAACATCTTAAGCAATTAGTCACTTAGCCAGGTTACAAAGCCATGTGTGAATGCATATGAAGATGTGCTCTGCAAGCAACCAAACCACTTGTGTAATTGTATGACAATCACTGTGCCAAACCATACACAATTGTTCAAGCCACTACAAATGTTTTTTTCTGTAAAAAGAAATACAAAAGAAGATATATTTTATGACATTGCCCTTCACAATATTATGTTATGCTGCATAAGCACTCATTTGATGGCTAAGTGATAAATCTCTTCTCATCTTTGCTTGGTTTTAGCCATTATTCATTTTAACATTAAGGCTCACAGCATATTACCAATGTAAAAAAATACTAAAACCGTTGCGCCAGAGGAAGGGTTATTTTCCAAAATAATAAGAAGTAATTTTCTTTTACTTTCATAATTCTGGAGTTCATTACAATCCTTTCTCACAGAACTGCAGTAGGTCTTCACTAGAGCCCAGATTTGAAAAACACATCTTTGTCTGTTAGGGAACAGGCAGGTGAGTTACTTCTTCTGCCACTGTCTATGACCCTACTGATTATACACATGCCTTAGCTGGATTATTCCGAGAGAAAAAAAACCTTAAGATTTGCCTACAAAGGGCAGATATGGGAACCCTGAAAAAAGTGCCTTCATTCTCAGATAAGCACTCTTCATCTGATCTATTTTAGCTACTTACTACAGGATGAGAGAAGCTGCACCGTAGGCCGCCTATCCCCTGACTAATAAGGACTCCTGGACAAGTAGTTCACATGTAGAAGTCCATACTGCAGACATCTGCAGATGGCCAGACAAAGCTCCCTCTGAATTAACGATTCACAAGCATTATGGTAAGATTTTTGAGTCTGAAGTCACACACAATTGGATCACCTTGTCTGGAGTACAAGAAAAGGTACAGCTGAGCTTTTGTGTTCTCTGCTATGTAACCCAGGGATTAAAGAAAGAAACTGAAGACGTTCTGCTGTCTCATCACTCTTATGCTCTCTTTCTGGCATTATTATGACAGTCTTGGTACAGTTTAGTTCCTTACTGAGGCAACTCCATGACAAATACTATTTACTGATCATTACATGAAACTTGCAAATATTATTGGAACCTTTATATTTCTGATACTAAACGTGTGCAAAAAATTTGACTCATCACTGTGTAGATGTGGAGACAGTTATTCAAGTAATACCTGTCTCCTTCATATTTTAATAAATAAACTTATGACTAAGCCCACATTGCAATAAAATTTACTGGTAGATTCAGTCCCACACAAGCTACCACTTAATCCCAAATAAACTGTAGAATTTGACATAACAATTCCTGATGTGGAGGGAATTAGTTCTTACTTGTTTACAAGAAAACACTATTTTTCTTACTTATTATTTGGCTATTATTTATCATACCACATGTTAGAAAGAACAAGAGAAAAGTTACATAGTTCTTTTCCTGTGTGTTGACAAGTGAAAAGTTTCAGAGGTTCTCCCCTGTCATGGTTCATATTTAAGTATCCGCAGAATTTCTTTCCTGAGGATCAGAGACATGTCCTTGATAAACAGGAACAAATAAACAAACTGAGTCACACGTAATTGGAAACAAGGGTTATAATCCTCAGTTAAAACTGATTAAATTTTGCAAACCCTAATTCCATATCCTTACCCTGCTTTCTGCAGGGCAATTTTTTTCTTCCGAGTCATCATATCAATTTTATAATTTTAAAAACTACTGCTGTTAAGGAGAGTGAAATGTTTAATAATATGTTTAAGTCCTTCACTCCTGAGTAATGATTGAAACCCATTTCAGGGTGAATACCTTTCTGCCCATGGGAAGTAGTGAATAGATTCTATATTTTGCTTTGCTTGTGAGTGTGGCTTTTGTTTTACCTGTTTAACAGTGTTTACGTCAACCCCCAAGTTTCCTCCTTTACCTTTCTGATTCTCAGCCCCATCCTGCTGGGGGTGGAGGGCTGGTGGTGAGCAAGGAGCTGTGCAATGTTTAGCTGCCTTCCAGGGTCCAATCAAAACAGATAGACATGGCTATGGGCAAATCAAATGTGAGGATATAACAAGAGGTTGTTAGCCAAGAGAGGGTGTGATGAAGACACAGGAGTGTGCCTTTGAAACATTAAATAGATTTCAGCAGTGTTTTGATGGAGACCCTTCTTCAGTACTGGCTTGTCAGAAACTCATCAGAAAATTACCAGAAAATTATGGTACCTGAGACCAAGGACTTACTTACAAGCATGCACCTGCTGCTGGAAGTGGGAACACCCTTAGCATAGTTTTTCCTTTTACTTTTTCCTTTTCTATGTGTAATGAGTAAGGACAATTATGGCAAGCAGTAACTGAAGTAACTAAGGCCAGAAAAAATGCCAGTAAACATTAGCTGACTAGGGACAGCAATTCTGCTACATGACTACTTTGAGGTTTAAGGATTTGGTTTTGTTCTTTGTTGACATTAAAACTGGAACATTCTATCAATTGTGTGCACTGCTGGGACAAATGCGTCACTTTAATAGTTGGGTGGTGCAGGGACAAGACCGGCATGTGGCAGACCCAGGTACAACTTCCTGCTCTACCTGATTCTACCCTGATTTTCCATTCTACATGAGGGATTTGAACATGCTTCTCCCAACTACTCGCTCAGCACCAGAGTCAACCAGCTCTGGAGTATTTCTTTTGCATCTTCTCTCTCTTACTATAAAAGATAGTAAGACTATCTGGATGGAAACTCCGAAAAAAGTACCTGAATATCTCAGTGCAAATGTTTTGAGAGGTATGAGGAAGCTTTTGGATAAGATTCTGAGCCTCTACAGCCTACAGTATAAATTATGTTCTCACAATTATTGCAATTCAAGAAAATGCTAAGGATGGCAAAGGCATTTTATCATCCCTGGGGAAGAGGAGGTAATAGGGCAAGCCAGGAGTAGTGATGGATCTTATTCTAGCAGTAGCACAGCCACGTAAGCAGAACTATAAATCACCAAGCCACCGAACTCATAAGAACTGCCAGGCTGATAAGGGAACTCCCTACTCTCTGATATCTCACAGAATGACATTTCTGCCCACCAGATAACACATAACTTCTTGGTGGGATTTTGTATCTCATCTTTGAGCCTAAGTGTCTAAATAAGCCCTGGTGTCAGGTAGGTGTCAAAATGGTAGGGGGAATTTTCAACAGCCTATGAAATCACTTCAGTCACTTCAAACTATTCAAGATCCTCCAAAAGTGGAATTTTTCCAGCAGAGCTGGAGAACACAGAGCATCCAGGCAGCATGGGTGGTTCTGGCCATCTCTTTTCTCTGACTTCAATGGAATTTCCTCGCACTTATGAAACTATGTGTGTGTTTATACCCATTGTCCTGTACAGTTGCAACTACATCTAAGTACACTTATTTTATCAGCACTGGTGGTTATTTCTTTGCCATTTATTTGCTGTAACTGAGATTGTTGCAGTGTGGTGTGTTGATCTCCAGGCCATTAGGTGAATTAATGTCTGAGGATTTTGTCTGAGTTTCTCTAGGTTGATGGTAAATGTCATGAGAAATAAAGTCACAAGATTACACTTCCTTCATGTTATTGTAGCTCGCAATGGGTTGTGACTGTGGCCAGATGTCTGCAACTTTCTGTAAGACTCAACCACACCTGATGAAGGTGACAGTCACACTATAGAAAGTTAACTGGAAATTAGGATGATCAGCATGAGTCATGCTGTCAGGGAAAACAGTTCTACACATTTATTTGTTTCTGTTATTTGGTGCATCAGATTATCAAAAGACATTCCAAGATAGTATATGACTGCAAAGATGACTAAGTGCATTCTGCATGCTGCTTAGTGCTCTTCAGCTACCAGTGATGGCAGTCATCACTGGGCAAGCACAATAGTTTTCCAAATTTGGCTATAAATCCATGGTGGCAAGCTTACAGAGGGGCTCTTCCCCTTTGATACAACAGCAGGAAATACAGCACAGAAAGTCCCTTTCCTTCTCTTAGCTCCCATTAGGACTAACCCCTCTCAGAACTTCTTGTCTGTATTTTTGTTTGTGACCCTTTAAATCAGGCAAGAAACTTCACACCTGGGTGGCCATTTCACAAGCACAGACACTTGCTCCATGTTTTTTCACTGGAAATCATCTGATCCCAGTATTCTTTTACTTCTGTCCAGGGATATGGCCTGCATACTTGCTACCTTCTTGTACAGATGGAAGGCAAAATTAATAGCATGTGTTTGTCTCAAGGCAAGAAAGCAAGCAAGAAAAGGAAGAAAACCTAATCTTGCTTAATTTTCAGCTGGATTCCATCCTGTATTTTTAAAGGCTGTATCCCGTGGCCTTCAGAGGAGTTACAGTGAAGTATGTCACTGATGTATGACAATTCAGACCACAATAATTATTCCTATTTCTTCTAACTTACTTGAACTGTTCACATTTTATTTAAACTTTTTCCTGCCTTTACTTTGCAACAAGTTCTAGAGCTTGCTAATCCTAAGTGTCTGTGCAAAGCTATAATGAATATGGGGAGAGGTTATGGATGCCTTATCCTAGATTTTGTAGCTACTAGCCCAGTTTCTTTTGGAGCATATTATGGAGTAGCAAAACAGGGCGAACCAGGATAAAAGTGGTGTTTCCAGCAGATTTTATCACCTCCACCTCTAACACACTTTATTTCCTTGGAAATTTATAAGGCAAGAAAATTAGCTTCAAATAAGTGTTCTGAACTTCTGGGTGGAAAAAAAGTGGTCTTTTTAATTTTTTTTTCCCCCTGAACTGTGATAGAATCTCATAAAATCAGGTTGGAATATCTATTAATGGCCCATTAAAATAATGTCTTTTCAGAAAAAAAATAAAAGACACTGGCCACATTCTAACCTTCCAATGCAAGAGGAATGTTTGCACACAGCAGCTTGTATATACCATACTGACTTCATTCCCTCTCTGAACTACCTGGAGATTTACTCCAAACTAGGTCAGTAGAATCTGTGTGAATTCAACTTCACTTGGACTCAGTGAACTGCAGAGATTAGTCAGAGTTACAATCTCTCTGAGGAACTGGCAGCCAGGTCAGATAATCTTTCCCAATGGAAGTTCCCACTGGTCAACTTTGGGATTCATGCAGCACTGACAGTCCATAACACACTGTAAAGCCTTGCTGCCTGCAACCAGCACACTCACCCTCACTTCCAAATGTGCCATTCTGTGACAGGAATTGCTGTGCCAGGTGTTACCAGTGAGTTGGTGCCAGTCAGGTGTGCACCCCTCACAGCACAGCGCGCAGAAGGGCTTGGGTTGGAAGGGACCTACAAAGATCCAACCCTCATTTCCACATTAACTAAATAGACTTCTAATACATAGTTCTGTTTTTCTCTGTTGAAACTGTGACACTAGCATACTAATCATCTCACACATAAAGCCAGTGGAGGAAAAAGGTTTTCCATGGAAAGCAGTAACTGAATATCTCAATAGTCTTGGGTTTTAGAAGATATTCAGCCATAAAACTAACACTATATAGTTTTTAGTAAGAAATCAGCTTCACTAGCTTAAACAAGCCACTAAAGACTCTTTGTTCACTCTTTACAAACTTGCAAGTGTACATGTGATTAATAGAATATCTTTGGAGTAAGCATGCCTGACTTTTGTGATAAGAACTCCTATAGGTGACAGGTTCTGCTTTGTCAACCAGGCCGATTTACACTCAGCAGTAAGTAGATGAGCAGAGCAAATACAGTAACACAACATTAATGATTCAGTATGAAAAAACTCAATGGTTGCCTAAAATATGTGACCTGAATGGTCAACAGCAAAGGGGTGTTTGGAGTACCCCATAGAACCATGCTGCAGCATTTGTAGTTTTACTGCTTTCAGAATTGATATCTAGGACTGGATAGTAAACTACTGCCAAACAACTGTTTTCTCCTTCATCATGTAGAAAAGACCTTACTGGTCTATGCAACACGGGGAACTACATCTGTAGAGACTGCTTACACAAGGAAATACTGATGTCTCCCACATAAAGTTAAAAGATAGCTGGGCCTGGGGGCAGTTACCTTAGAAGCTTAATTCTGCAATCCCTTTGAGTGACCAGCTCTGCAATGAATAAAGCCTATGTACAGCTCATACAAAAAAATTCAAGTAGAAATACTTGATGTGGGAGGTTGTAAGAGATAATGACATTTTTCACTTTTCAGTTTGAAAAAGCCATTAAGTTTTGTTCACTGAAGTGAGAGGTAGCTCAGTTTTGGACAGAATACTAAATATAGGGCTGCCAAGAGTTCTTTTATCTGCACCAACCTAGAATAGATTTTGCTCTGAAGAATAAAAGATTAAGTCCACCTTCATTTAGAAACATCAGGGTATTGGTGAGGTCTGAATCCAGCATGTAAGAGAGCCTGTAAGCATGCTGGTAGATCTCGCTCCTTTTTTGCTATTGTATTCATTCAGTGCCAACACTCTTTTACAGAAGGTGTTGAAATGTGTACCTACCTTCTCAAAGAACCTACTGATTTTAAAAAGTAGGCATGTGATGGCTATGTTCATATCAGTCTTAAAATACTGGTGTAAGATTATCCTGAGAGAAAGGCATGCAGCAGAAAAATCCTGAAAAGGAGACTTACAAACTTCCTTCTCTGTGGTGAAGAAATCTAAGCTCAGATGAGCCTGCCCTTGTAAAAAAGAAAAACAAACAAACAAAGCAAAACAAAACAAACAAAACAACACCCCAAAAAACCAACACAAAGAAAAATAAACAAAAAAAAAAAGAAGAAAAAGAAAAAAGAAAAACACCCAAATAAAACAAAAAAAACCCCTCTTGCTGGCAGAAGCTCTGGACGGAGATGACTTCAGACAGTGTATGGTTCCAGCTCACGTGCTGCAGAGGCAAGCCAGCACTGTCTTCTGGAAAACATGGTAGAATGAATGAGGATCCAGAAGGAAATCTCATTTCTCAGGCCAGGACCTCAGCCAATTAAATGCATGATACACCATGAAAGAAGGTTGCTCTGGCTAGTTTATAAAAATAAGGAGCTTTATTACTGCCTTTTATTTTTGGACTTAAAATTTTGTAATATAGTGTGTTTTCTAAGATCAGCATATTAACTTCAGTAGAAACAATAGCAAGAAGGGAAACAATAAATCAGTTTGAACATTCACTAACCCAGGCTACAAAAAGAATAAAAAACCTTAATCAGTGACAATTACCTATTAAAACACATCCTCTATATTCTGTTCTCTTAAAAACCTTGTAAGAAAGCCCCAAAAAAATTGCATGACGTGCTGGCATGTCATTTTCTGTAAATGCTGTTTTGTTTTCTCAACCGCAACTTTGTCAATGGGAAATGACAATTCCCCAAGGGAAAGTTAGCATGCACTGGGATGTGCCAGAAGATGGGTGAGTAAAACCTCTGCGCTTGTCCACTACGTATGTTTGTAAGTCATTGCTTTTCTGGAGCTCCAGACAGTTTGCACAACCTCCTCTTTGGTGCTTTTGTTTTCTTAATAAAAACTTACTTCGAACAAGCACAGTATTTTAATTGTGGGCTGGATCACATTACAAACAGAATGCAGAGATGGGAGGGTAGCAGTCAACCTTGCCCTCTGAGCATCTCCTTTCTTGCCTGCCTCCCTTCCCTTCATCATGGATACTTCAGTTACCTACAAATTACTGTACAACCCGAAAGTCACTTTATTATGTTTTCAGATGATATATTATTAATAATCTTGGTGGGAGGCATCATCCTTATGCCCAGAGATAATTGTTAGACTTTTCAAATGTTCTTTGGGCCACATTTTGGCCGAAGCTTTTCCAGTGACAATTGTACAGTGATTTACGACAAAGCTGTCAATCCAGTCAAACCAAATAAAAAATTAGCAATTACATGAAAAAAATCTCTGCAAATCTTGTTATTTTCCATTTTTCTCTCTGTTATTAAATGCTTATACAGTATCCACCAGTTTTTTCCTATCTAACTCCTAGATAAACAAGGTAGTGTCTATGGATGAAGGTCAGTACCTTTAATGCTGCATGGAAATACCTCTCCATAGCAGCAAATATTGTGTAACACAGAAAGTGTGATCTTCACTCATGCTAGAGAGTGTTGTGAGTAGAAACCTATAGTAGATCTGAAAAAGACACGCTGGCTGCTTTAACAAGGGTAAATCCTGATTATGCCAACAGGCTGTGCTGAGACAGGTCTTTCTCAGTGCCTTAGTCCAAGCTTGTGGAACCACCTCTTGCAGAATTTTGGCTCCCCAAGATGTTCATACCTCTGCTCTTAGTGCAGGCAATCTTCTTTGACCCAGCTGTTGGTACTAAAATCACACTGAAGAAGATATAAATACATATTTTAAACCCCCATCATTTCCCCCTGGGAGGAGAAAGGACTTAACATGACAGATATTCGTCATCTTGCTTACATAACTATTAGAAGGTGGTCTGATATCATAGCGATGGGTATCACATAGAAATAGAATACAAAGTCTGAAAACTTTTAAAACATATTTAGACTTTTTTTGACCTACATTTTGTCTTACATATTATTTCTGATCTACGGATAGAGGCAGGATTATCAACGCCATGGTATTTGAACATCTCCCAGCAATGGGAATCCTGTAGCAACCTGTTAACAGGAGTACTTTATTCCCAACTGACAGATGGGGAACCAGAAAGACACAGAGGTTATCTGGCCCTCACAAATTCACAAAGTACATCTGTGACAGGCTTGGGAGAATGCTCAGTGCTTGATTTCTTGCCTGGTGGGAAACCTAACAGCTTAACCATAGCCTTCACAACATCCATTCTTGCTCTCTTTTTAAATCTCTGTATTCCTCTTTCCATCACTCAGCATGTTCTCATTTAACTGACTGTACCATTTCTTTCTCTGCTTCCAAGCACCCTCCCAAATATCATAACAGCTGTTCTTCACTAAAGCCCATTTCACATAAGTTTTTTCCTTATTATGCTGTTCTTTTTTACGTGAAAGGAGGAGCAGACCACCAAAGTGTGTTCACACTTATCACAGTCCCTGCAAGACCCTGTTCTAATAAACCCCCGTGGTTCAGATTTTTCCAAAAGTCTAAATTATTCTTAGTGGATCACTTTATAATGTTTTACACTTTCATTTTCTACTGTTGCCACTCAGCAAATTGCTAGTAGAAACTAGTAGAGCAATGCCACTCAATATCAGCACTCTCTTGAATTAATTATGGAATCAAAATAGCCGTTTGAAAAATGTTCTAGATTCGATCTTCATCACACAGAAGTCAGTTAATGGAACTTTAATTAGCAGTTTTCCTAAAAAACAGGGAAGAGTAAAGAGTAAAGGTGAAGGAGATTCCCGGTAAATACGACTATTTTTAAACATCATATAATGAGGAAAATGTACCAAGCCTCCACTAGAAAAGCTTCATCAGGTCAGAGATACAGATGCAGAATTGGGCTGATGCAGAAGAACCAAATATGAGGTTCAACTGTTTCTCATGTGAGCTGTTTCCATACAGGGCATAAGCTGTAGGAAACATCTGAAAACATGCCTTAAGAAAGTGCATGATCTTGGCTGCTTTTTGTTTGAGGATTTTACATGTAATTT
>WEKY01002949.1:13462-54495 GCA_013390045.1 Picathartes gymnocephalus | reverse complement strand
GGGGTCACAGCTGTACTAAACCCCCCCTGGGATCTCAGGTGTCCCGCAGAGCTCTCTGTCCCCTCTGGCCGCTCTACCTTCCCCCAGGTGCCTGGGGGCTGTGGGAGGAGGGGTCACAACTGAGCTGAGACCCACCCTGTGTCTCTCAAGGGTCGGCTGTGATCCCACCATGGCTCTCAGGGGTCCCCTCAGGGTCTCCCCCCTCTTCTGACAGCTCCACCTGCCCCCAGGTACCTGCAGGATGCAGGTGGGAGTCCAGCTCAGCTTTCGGGGTCCCCCCAGGGTTGTGTCCCCCCATGACAATTCCACCTTCCCCCCAGCACAGCTGTGCCCCCTGCCATGGCTGTCAGAGGTCACCCGTGAGCCCCTCCGGGCTCTCAGGGTTCCCCTCAGGGTCTCCCCCCTATGACAGTTCCACCTTCCCCCCAGGTACTGGGGGGCTGCAATTGGGGGTCCTGCTCGGCTCTCAGGGGTCCCTTCAGAGTCTCTTCCCCTTTTCTGACAGCTCCACCTCCCCCCAGGTACTTGGGGGCTGCAACTGGGGGTCCAGCTCAGTGCTCAGGGGTCCTCCCAGGGTCCTGCCCCCACCAGTGACAGCTCCACCTCCCCCAGGTACCCCCTCGCTGAGCAGCGGGGACATGAGGGGGGGCTGGGGGGCACCTTTGGGTGCTCTGAGTGACATCCCCACAGCGGCCCCCCCCAGCTCCGGACCACCACGGATGTGACCCTCTGGCGATGCCCGGCTGCGCCGTCCTCGCCGCCAGGCTGGCGGCACAGGATGGAGCCCTTCCTGCCCTCCCCGTGGGGCTGGAACGGCTCTAGAGGGGGGTCCCGGCCCCCCAACAGCACTGCCGAGGCCAAGCCCAAGGATGCGGCCTCCAAGTCTGTGGGGCTGTTCTTCATGGTGCTGCTGGATCTCACGGCCATCGTGGGCAACGCCGCCGTCATGACGGTCATCGCAAAGACGCCGGCGCTCCGCAAGTTCGTCTTCGTGTTCCACCTGTGCCTGGTGGATTTCCTGGCTGCCCTCACGCTGATGCCGCTGGAGATGCTGTCGGGCTCTGCCGTGTTCGAGAGCCCGGGGCTGGGCGAGGCCGTGTGCCGCGTGTACCTGTTCCTCAGCGTGTGCCTCACCTCCATGTGCATCCTCTCCATCTCCACGGTCAACGTGGAGCGCTACTACTACGTGGTGCACCCTCTGCGCTACGAGGTGCGGATGACCGCGGGGCTGGTGGCCGGAGTGCTGGCTGGTGTGTGGCTCAAGGCTGTGGCCACCTCGCTGGTGCCCGTGCTGGGCTGGTTGTCCCCCGACCGCCCGCCAGCGCCCGGCGTTCACGGCTGCTCCTTGCAGTGGAGCCGTGGGCCGTCCTGCAAGGTCTTTGTGGTCTTCTTCGCCGCCTTCTACTTTGTCCTGCCCCTCCTCATCATCGTCGTGGTCTACTGCGGCATGTTCAAGGTGGCGCGGGTGGCGGCCATGCACCAGGGCCCGCCGCCCACCTGGATGGAGACCCCGCGCCGGCGCTCGGCGTCGCTCAGCAGCCGCTCCACCATGGTCACCACCTCGGGGGCTCCTCGGACCACCCCACAGAGGATGTTTGGCGGGGGCAAGGCGGCCGCCGTGCTGCTGGCCGTGGGCGGCCAGTTCCTCTTCTGCTGGTTGCCCTACTTCTCCTTCCAGCTGTACACAGCGCTGAGCACTCGGCCCTTGGCCGGGCCGGCGGCCGAGACTGTGGTCACCTGGCTGGGGTTCTGCTGCTTCACCTCCAATCCCTTCTTCTACGGCTGCCTCAACCGGCAGATCCGCGGGGAGCTCGGCCGGCTCCTCACCTGCTTCTTCAAGCAGCCCCCTGAGGAGGACCTGCGGCTGCCCAGCCGCGAGGGCTCCGTCGAGGAGAACTTCCTACAGTTCCTCCAGAGCACCGGGCGCCCACCAGAGCCGCCCAGCCCCGAGCGGGACCTGCCCCCCGTGGATTTCCGCATCCCAGGGCAGATCGAGGAGGAGGCGGCAGAGGGGATGGAGTGGAGTGGGGGGAGCCGAGTGTTTGTGCCCGTGGCGGGCTGTGCCAAAGCGGGGCTGTAGCGTTTGGGGGGGTCGGGGTAAATGCGGCTGTGAGGGGACAGATGGTCAGAGTGACTTGTTGAGGGGGGGGCTTCGTCACCGCCATGGGGGGTTGGAGGTCCCACTGTGCTTACTGGGCTGGGGGTACCCCATTGCCATGGAGGGTGGGGGGTCCTCACTGCAGCCACAGGGAATTGGGGGTCCCACAACGCCCACTGGGTTGATGGGGTGGGGGCTCCTCGCTGCAGCCATGGAGAATTGGGGGTCCCATGGCACTTGCTGGAGTGGGAGTGATTCCCACTGCTGTGGGGGTTCGGGGGTCCCACAGCACTCACTGGGGTTTGGGGGAGTGTCTCTGTCACCACAGAGGGGGATTGGGGATCCTACAACTCTTGCTGATGTGTGTGGGGTCCTTATTGCCGTGGGGGATTGCGGGTCCCACCACGCTCATCGGGGTGTGGGAGGGTCCTCATTGCTGCCATCACAGGCGACTGGGGGCGCTCCCACCACCTGCGTTGGGTTGATGCGGTGGGGGGGTCAGCACTGCCGCCACTGCGGGCATCGGGGTCCCGTGGCACCACCGGCGTTGGGGGGGCGCACAAGCCCAGTGATGGGCCAGGGATAAGAGTGGGGGGCTCGTGTTTGGGGTCTCTGCAGGAGGCTTCGGGCCCACCACCCCTGTGTGGCCCCTCTACAGCTGGGGAGGGGGAGTCCCCTCCATCCCCCCGTTGCCCTAAGACCCCCCGGAGATCAGCTCCATTTTCCCGAGCCCGCCCCGCAGCCGCGGGGCCGAGGTCCGGTCGTCTGTGGGGTGCGGAGCCTGGACCCCCGTCATGAGGGCGGGCTGGGGAGGGCAGGCGGGCTCCGTGGGGTCTGGGGCCGCCACGGACCCTACCGACCCCCGAGAGGACTACAACTCCCATCATGCTCGCCAAACAGTGACGGAAGTAGAGTATTTCCCATCATGTCTCGCTCTATCGAGGCGGAAGTAAAGCACATTTTTCCCCATCATACTCCGCTCTAACGTGGCGGAAGATGATGTTTACTCCCATCATACCCCGCTCCACCGAGGCGGAAGTACCACCCGCCTCACACTCTCGGCCCGCGGGACTTCATTTCCCGGCGTGCCCTGCGGCACAGGACCGGAAATCCGGCGCCGCCTCAGGAGCCGCCCGGGCCGAGGCAGCTCAAGCTCCGATCCCGGTCCCGGCCCCGGCCGCCCGGCCGCCCCCGCCGCCGCCATGGGGTGCACGCTGAGCGCCGAGGATAAGGCGGCGGTGGAGAGGAGTAAAATGATCGACCGCAACCTGCGGGAAGACGGCGAGAAGGCGGCCAAGGAGGTGAAGCTGCTGCTGCTCGGTGAGGAGGGGCCGGGGAGGGGAGAGCGCAATGGAGGTTTCCGGTCTTAGGAGGGATTTTGCGGGGGCAAAGGGGCGCCTCTGCCCGCAGGAAGGAGTTTGGGAACGGAGAAGTGGCGGTCCCTGGAGGGGCTGAGGAAGATCGCGAGGGATCCCTTGGGGGCCTGAGGAGGGTCCCGAGGGATCCCTGGGGGGTTTGAGGACGGACCTGAGGGATCCCTGGGGGGGCTGAGGCGGGTCCCGAGGGATTCCTGGGCGGGCTGAGGTGGTTCACGAGGGATCCCCTGGTCCTGAGAGTCCCCTGGTCCCCTTCCGAGGGAGAGGGCATGGCTTATCCCGCCCTTGTGGGCGCGAGGGTGTTCTGAGCTGTGCTGGGATGCGGCCCTTGGGCTTTTTCCGATGGAATGTCCCCTCCGTGTCCCGATGGAATTTCCCCGTGCTCCCTCCAGGCTGCTCGGGGGGAGGGCGGTCCCTCCCCAGTGGGATTGGGCCAAGGCTGGGAGAGACACAGCGCATCCCGCGGGTCCGGGCAGGGAAGGGAGGGAATGCTGAGGCTGGAGTTAAATTCCCAGTCAGGGAGTGGAGGGAAAACGGCTCCGGGTGTCCGTGCACTTGGGACCAGTGGAGGTGGGAGATCCTGGGGGGATTCAGTGCATGGGAACAGGAGGTGTCAGTTCTCTGCCTTTTGGCTTTTTCTCAGGATCTGGGAAGAGCTGGATGGAGGATTTCCCTTTAGGAAGGGCAGCAGATTCCCTTTAATGGAATTTTGCTGTGTTTGATCTGTGTTTTGGAGTTCTTGGAAGTGATGATGGAAGCTCAGAGGAGGCACAAACTGCCCTCCCTGAAGGCTGGGGGAGCAGATTGAGATGAGATACTGGGAAGAAATTGGATACTGGGGAGAAATCCCTCCTTGTGAGGGTGGGGAGGCCCTGGCACAGGGTGCCCAGAGAAGCTGTGACTGTTCCATCCCTGGAAGTGTCCAAGGCCAGGGTGGATGGGGCTTGAAGCAACCTGGGATAGTGGAAGGTGTCCTTACCCATGCGAGGGGCTGGACTGGGATGAGCTTCCAACCCAAACCAGTCTGGGATTCTGGAATTCTGGTCAAATCCTCACATTCTATAAGTACCACTTGGGGCTGATGAACCATCTGCTCACGCTGGTCTCTCTTTTCAAGGTCTGGATGTATATTTTTGGTTATCCTGATTTTTCTGTCTCGGAGAAGACAGATGGAGTCTGTGAGGATCTGAACAGCAGCGCTGAGTGGGTCCTGTTAGAGCAGGATGTGTTAAGGAGCCATCCTGCTCCGGGAATCCTTTTTCTTTCCCTTTTAGCTTGTTTTCTTGGCTCCCTGCAGGAGCTGCTCCGAGCTTTGTACTTGGTGTGTCTGTGCAAAAGCTCTTGGCTGTGTGTCAGGGGAATCCTTTGTTCTCCAGGTGTTTGTTTTGGTGTTAATAAGCAACACTTGCACATTCCCTGGCTGGAATAATTATTTCCTCATATTTTTGTATGACATTTTTTCCAAAGCACTGGAGGCTTCGAGGCTGAGATTAGTCTTATCAGCAAACATGGAATGGGGGGAGTATCCCAAAAATTGTACAATCATCAGTTGGAATGTATTAAAAACCAGGTGAGGCATTAGAACTCAGAACTGATTGTGGGTCACTGTTGGCTTTGGATGGCAGGAAAATTCCTGCATTTCCTGGTGTGTCTTCAGGTGTGGGGCTTTTTAGGAGTAGTTGGAATGTTGATCTTGACCTATCTCTGGATCTACCTGATCCCAGGTCAGGTTTGCACCTGGTTATCACTTGGAAATCTCTCTCAGGTATTTCTTGGTTTTAAAACTGAGTGTGGTGATTCCTGGGAATACCAGGGAATGCTGGAATCTCCCCACACACATCCTTCTTGATGTGCAGGTAAAGCAGAACAGGGGATTCCCAGAAGAAATTATCTGCAGTGGGAGCATCTTTCCAATGAGGCACTAAAACCCCATGGAAAAGTTAATGAGGATTTTTCCATTGACTGAGGAAGGGTTTTTTATCCCACATAAAGCTGTCTGGATCTGCAGGGTCTCATGTCATTCCCTGAGTGGTTTCTGTCGCTCTCAGAGAGGGTTGGTGAGAAAAGAACGGATTTTTCCCAAAGTTTGGAGTCCTCACATCCTTTCCAGCTCCCTTAAGAGAACTGCCCCAGTTTGAGATCTGTGAGTTATGACGAGCAAGGAAAGGACTGTGCCTGTGGGGAGGGAGCTGAATCCTTCCCAGCTGAGGTGTGAGGAGGCTGGGAAGACAGGGATGGGCCCAGAATCTGGAGAGTTGGGAGGGGACAGGGAGAAGAAGGCAAATACAGAGAAATTTGGGAGAGGAGCAGAAGCGAAATACAGCCCAAATCAGGAGATTTGGGAGAGGAATCAAACACACATGAAAATCGGGAGATATGTGGGAGAGGAGAGGAAGAGGAAGTAAAATACACCTGAAATCAGGAGGTTTAGGAAGAGGAGAGGGGAAGGTAAAGACACTGAAAACTGTGAGATCTGGGGAGAAAAGAGGAAGGCAAATACAGCCAAAATTGGAAGATCTTAGGAGACGAGAGGAAAGGAAGTCAAATACCCCAAAAATCAGGAGATTTGGTAGAAGAGAGGAAAGTAAATACAGCTAAATTTGGGAGATTTAGGAGAAGAGAGGGAAAGGAAGTAAAATATACCTGAAATCAGGAGATTTGGGAGAGGACAGGAAGTCAGAAATCCCCAAATCAGTGTTGGGGGGTGTTTTTCTTTCTCTCCTCCATAATCCTTATCTTCTCATGAGCAGGGGAGGAAGGAGAGAGAATTCCTTTTTTCCTTGTTCCCTTCTCCCAGGAGCTTTGGCTTGATTTTTTCAGTACCTTCCACTTGGGAGAGGGTTTGGGGAAGTGGCCCCAGCACCTGGAGAACTGTAGGATTGCTGGGATAAAGTTAATTCTGGAGCTGTTCCTGGAAGCTTCTCCGCAGGGATTTCAAGCCCCTCTGTTGTGTTTCCTTTTCACAACTCCCAGGTTTGTTGAACAATTCCAAGTTTTGGGGATATTTTATAAAACAAATGAAACCTGCTGGTTGTTACAGCCCAGTGGGATGGAATCATTGTTCCATGTGGGAATGCCACTGGCTGCTCTCTGACATTGGCACTGGCATGGTTGAAGTGATTGCAACCATGGGTTCACTCTCTGGAACAGCAGCCAAAACTCCTGGGAGGCTGGGAATGGCTGGGACGGTTGGGAACAAGCTGGGAATGGCCCAGGAGCCCTCACTCCTGTTTCTCTCCTCCCATTTACCCCCAGGAAAAGGCTTCTCAGCAGGCACACACAGGGTTCTGCTGATGGGGAAACCTGGCAGATTTTTCCAGCTAGGATGAGCAGCCAAATGGAGAAGGGTGCTGGAGCTCTTCCTGGTTGGGTTGGGAGCACACCCAGATCCTTCTCTCTGCTTCCAGTGCCTTTCCAAAGGTCTGGCCTGTCGTTCTGGGCCGTGTCTCAGGGATCTGTGTGACCCCAAGTGGTAAAGCTGGATTCCAGAGCTGTCCCATTCCCAAATCCCTGTGTAAATGGCATTTCTGTGGCTCTGGCTGTGTGGATGCACCAACGTGGGACTGTTTTTGCCCAAAAAACCCTGTTCTCCAGTCTGGACAGCTTCCCTGGGTTTGGATGCGCTGTGTAATTACATTGAAGTGGTGCTGCTAATTAATGCAAAAACAATTAAAAGCGTAAGTTTGTTTTAAAATAACCTTAATTTGCATAATTCACCCTCCTCCAGTGCTCCAGGAGCCCTCAGCTTATTCCTGACACTGATTTTTCCAACCTTTTTTCTGTCCTGAATTCCCCAAAACTTCCTCAGCACTGTTTTGGTCGTGTTTTGGAATAAGGTAGGAAAGTGTTTTCTGGGGATGCAAATCCAGGCAGAGCTGGTGCTGCAGATTAATGATATCGTTAATTGAAGTGGCTTTTCTTGGAGCACAGCAGCCGTGCCTTGGGTCCCTGTTGTGGCGGAGGTGCTGTTGTTGGTAAGGTGCCGTGACCTTCCAGCAGCTTCTCCAGCCAGGAGCTGCTCGGTGTCACAGACACTTCCCCATGAACACGCACACACCGGATAGCTTTGTAGTCCTCCGAGGAAGAGAAACGGGAAGGGCTCTCATATGGAGTTCCATTATTGCAGCCACAGCTGAAGGGGACGAGAAGCAGAGAAGCCAGAACTGGGGACGTACAGGGGTTTTTCCCGGGGAGGCAGGGAACAGGGCAAGCATCAGAGTCCAATGGTCTGAGGGCTCTGGGGCGGTACACAGGAGGGGCCAAGGTGTGTGGGCCAACGGGGGGATAGGGAGGGCGTGGGCAGGGGACGGGGACCCGGGGAAGGGAGCTCCCGCTCTCTCTCNGGGGACGTACAGGGGTTTTTCCCGGGGAGGCAGGGAACAGGGCAAGCATCAGAGTCCAATGGTCTGAGGGCTCTGGGGCGGTACACAGGAGGGGCCAAGGTGTGTGGGCCAACGGGGGAATAGGGAGGGCGTGGGCAGGGGACGGGGACCCACGGGGACCCGGGGAAGGGAGCTCCCGCTCTCTCTCCCCGGCCGCCGCGGTGGTGGCTCTGGCGAGGATGAACTCCAGCCCAGTGGCTCTCTCCGGGAAAGGGATAGGGAGATAGGCAAACTGATTGGGGAAATAGAACTGGGGTACATTTAGAACTGCAGGGCATCCTAGGAGAGGCCTTTCCTATCACCACAAACTGGGGGGTTGGTTCTTGCAGTCCTCGACAGATCACTATTCCAGAGGATCCATCTGGGGGTTAGACATCGCTGCTCCTTAGCTCTGGAGCTACTGAATGCCCCTGGAATGGTGATACAAAGCTCTGTGATGGGGTGTTGGTCTCCAGATGTTGTCCCAGCAGTGGCTGCTGCTCCAAGTGTCCTTCCATGTGGACTCTGATGTAGGAATCCTGGTGGGGAAGCTGCAGGGAGCTGTTGTTTCTCTGATCTTGTAGGTGTCTGGGTCTGTTGGAGGTCGCTGGTGACTCGTGGCCATGGGAAGATTCTCCTCTCAGAGTTCACAAGGACCTGGCTCAGGCCAGATTGCACCAGGGAAGGTTTAGGTTGGATATCAGGGAAAATTCCTTCATGGCAAAGGATGTCCAGCCCTGGCACGGGCTTCCCAGGGCAGTGGTGGAGTCTCCATCCCTGGAAAGGCTCAAAAAGCATGTGGAGATGGCACTTGGGACATGGATTAGGGGCGGACATGGCAGTGCTGGGGTACAGCTGGACTCGATCTCAGAGGGCTTTTCCAACCTTAACAATTCCATGATTCCATGATTATAATTCATTTGATAGCAGGTCAGATCTCTTTGAAGACACGGCTCTTCTCTGGGCTTTGAGCTCCATGGAGGTCTTTCCACAGCTGCCCTGGAGGCTGGAATTTCCTTGTCCTCAGGTGCTGGAGCTGCAGCTTCCACCCGTTTTCCCACCTTTCCATTGTGTCTCTGTGTACCTTCCCCTTGATTTTCTGTTCTTCCCTTTTCCCACCAAAGCCAGATGCAGGGCAGGCAAAATGCTCTTTCCAGAGCTCTTTCCACTCTATCTCCAGAGTGCCTGAACTTCTCGAGTTTTTCGGGAATCCACCATGATTTATTTAATCTTCTGGAAAAGAGATTTTGTTCCACCAGGGTCAAAAGCCCACTTTTCTGCAAAATGGCATTTTCCAGCTGTGGGTGGGAATTCTGTCCCCTGTGTCACGTGTACATCACATGCTTGTGTCAGGACACATGGATGAGTGTCCATGCCCAGCACTGGGATTTGGAGATGGACAATTTCCAGCAGACAGCTTGGTCGAGGAATTGTGATTCCATCTATCCTCCAAGAGCCCTCTGGATATGATTCAAGTTGCATTAAATTCTGAGGCAGAGCATTGAAATAACTTTTCTCGGAAGAGCAAAGGGAGCTGTAAAGAGGAATTTTTTAATTAGATCATGGATCTAATCTTCTGGAAGCTTGGAGTGAGCAGAGCTGTGCCCGCACCTCCTGGGATGCAGTGGGCACTTGTTCCCTGCAGAAGTGGGATTGAAAAATAGTCTTTTCATGACTTAAATGGGGTTTGGAGCTGAAATGAGGGACAGACGCCGTATTATTTTTCCAGCCTGCTCTTTGTGGTGATCCCTGTGCTGTCTCCTTTGTTCCTGGGAATCCGATGCCTGGCTCTTGTTTCATGTTTTCCCAGTTGGTGTTTGGTCACTTCAGTGCTTCCTTTAACCTTCTCTGGTTACCAGGGTGGTACTGCCTGGGTCAGCTTTAGAAACAAACACTGGGAGTGCTGGGACACAGGGTTGGCCTCCTGGAGCTCAGTCGTTTGGGGTCTCCGTCCCCTGCAAGCTCCCACTGTTTGGGGAATGAGTTTATCCCTCAGCAGGAGCTGCCGGGCGGGGAGAGCCCGGCTGCATGCTTGGAACAGCTCAAGATTGTTGTCCCTGCAGGAAATTCAGAGGGTGTTTGACTTTTAAAAACGTGTCCAGCATGAGATGACTCTTGATAATCAGGAAATCTAAGGAATATCTTTTCCAAGCCCAGCTCTTCCCACTGTTCCCTCTCTTTCCAAGTTAGCTATTGCTTTATCATCGAACTCCCATTTTACAGGCCTTGCTTGGCTGTTTCTCTGGTGTCGCCACCCAGACTTGGCCTTTCTATCCCATATCTCCAAGCACATCCATTTATCATGAAATCCTGGAATGGATTGAGTTGGAAGGGACCTTAAGGCTCATCTCATTCCGTGGGCAGGGACGCTTCCAGTATTGCAGGCTGTTCCAAGCCCTCTCCAGCCTGGCCTTGGACACTGCCAGGGATCCAGGGGCAGCCACAGCTGCTCTGGGCACCCTGTGCCAGGGCCTCAACACCCTCACAGGGAAAAATTCCTTCCCAGTATCCCATCGAACCCTGCCCTCTGTCAGTGGAAGCCATTCCTCCTTGTGCTGTCACTCCAACCTTGGTCCAAAGTCCCTCTCCAGCTCTCCTGGAGCCCCTTTAAGCTCCGGAAGGGGCTCTGAGGTCTCCACCCCTANTCTCCAGCTCTCCTGGAGCCCCTGAGGTCTCCACCCCTGGGGGTGCTCCAGGCCAGGTTGGATAGGGTTTGAAGTAACCTGGGATAGTGCAAGATGTCCCAGCCCATGGCAGGGGGTAGCATAGGAAGAGCTTTACAGCCCCTCCCAATCCAAACCATTCCATGATTCTATAATCCCCTGCGTGTGGATGAGGATCTGTAGGGATTAGGGGTGCCCAGGAGGCTGGAGATGTTGGTTTGATGTTCAGCCAAGAGCCACACAAGGCCTCTCCATGGGGGTCTCCAGCCACGCTGCTTGACAACAGCCATAATTCCTTCAAAACACTCCTGGGGGAGATCAAAGGGCTGGAAAAACAAGTTCAAATCTGAGATCTGTACTGGATCTGTGCTCATAGAATCCAGGATGATTTGGGCTGGATGGGATTTTAAAGCTTATCCCGTTCAATCCCCTGTCATGGACAGAGGGACCTTCCACTAGACCAGGTTGCTCCAAGCCCCATCCAGCATTTTCAGGGATGCTGCAGAGGGGTGTTTGCTGCTGGTTTGTGACTATTTCAGCAGCTCCTTAAGGAATTTCCCAGAACCCTCAGTGTTCGCTCAGGTCTGGGTGTAGGGGACAGGCACAGGTTCCTCCAGCCTGATGTTTCCCAGGAATGGTGCAGAATTCCTGGAGATATTTCAACCTTCTGAGTGGTCACAGGATGTTTTTAAGCTTTAAAGTAATTGTTACATGGTTAATTAAAACAGGGTTGAGGCTCCAATAGCTTCAAGGCAAAAAGGAAAACCCCTCTGTTCTGGAGCCAGGCTGGGAGAGCTGGGAATGCTCAGCCTGGAGAAGAGAAGGCTCCAGGGAGATCTTAGAGCCCCTTCCAGTGCCTAAAGGGGCTCCAGAAGAGCTGGAGAGAGCCTATGGACAAGGGCCTGGAGTGCCGGGATGAGAGGGAATTGCTTCCCACTGACAAAGGGCAGGATTAGATGGGATATTGGGAAGAAATTCTGCCCTGTGAGGGTGGGGAGACCCTGGCAGAAGTTGCCCAGAGCAGCTGAGNGCAGAGGTTGCCCAGAGCAGCTGAGGCTGCTCCATGCCTGGAAGTGTCAAAGGCCAGATTGGACAGGGCTTGGAGCAACCTGGGATAGTGGAAGGTGTCCCTGCCCCTGGCAGGGGGTGGAATGGGATGGGCTTTAAGGTCCTTTCCCACCCAAACCATTCCAGGATTCCTTCTGTGATTCTAAATCTTCCATCGGGGCTGCTGCTCTTCCTGTGCATCTTCCAGATGCCTTTTGGTGGGAAAAACCATGTCAGCTTCAGCCCATGTGCTCCAGCAGGCCCAGCAGTGCTTGGAATTTCACTGATGTGATCCCAGGGTTAGTGTTGCTTCTGTTTTCAATATGCCATTCCTTACCCAAGCCTCCATTTTTATTTCCTCCTGAGGCAGTGACAGCCTCAAGTGGTTTATCCTGGACTATTTGCTCCTGTTCCTTCTGGAGTGAGGCTGTAGCCAACCCATGTGCCCTGTTTTATTGTTTTATTTGAATATATTGTTTTACCCATTGTTCCTGTGGAACTAAAAGTGTCAGCCTAATCTCTCCTGGTTCCTGTTGACTTTTCCAACAACAGCTGGCTTTTTCAGGCCTGGTGGTGTAACACTGCTTCTCCTTTCTCCACTGTTTTTCCCTTTCTCCTGATTCCTGGTGCAGTTCTCTTACTGCATGTGGTTCTGTGGTATCCAAGAGTTTTCTAAATGTCCATTGAAATAAAAACCTTGACAAGGGAATATGGGATCTGCGTTATCAGGGATGGCAGCTCTGGGAAGGTCAGGATGCTGGGATGTGCATTCCACACAATGAGGTTGGAAGGAGGGAAGTGGCAAAGAGGATGAGGATTTGATAGTTCAGTGTCCCCAACTGTGGCTGCACAGCTCCACGGGATGCCAGAGGCTGTTGGGGAGATATTCCTCATGGAATACAACTCAGGAATGCAGTGCTGTGGAAAACTAAGGAAGGTGTTGGTGGGTAAGGGGAGAGTCCATGTTCCTTGTGGGGTGGGATGTGAGATGACTTTTAAATCAAGGAAACATATGTTTGTCAGCGAGATATCCATTGGGATTTAGGGTGATTAGAACTGCTCCTGCTCCACACTTCCAGTGGCTCTAAAGCCATTGGATATTTTTGGACCTGGACTCCTCCCAGCTTGGTCGTGCTGTTGTTTTGGCCCCTCTCAGCCTGTCTGAGGGGAGCTGGTTCCATTTGGGATATGGCAGCTGTATCCACAGCCAGATGATCTGGCATTGCTTCCGGCCTGCTCCTCATCTGGAGGGTCCTGTCACATTCCTGGGTCTGTAACTCACCCCTGGAGCTTAAGGTGAACTCCTGAGCTTATTCCCAAGCTCTTTAACAGGGGATGTTCAAATCACTGAGAAATATCCCTGGATTTGCGAGCTCACCAAGGGCTGCAGCACCTCAGGAACTGGCTGGTGGAGTTCCTGCCAAATTCCTGCAGAGTTTCTGAACTGACTGTTCCCTGGACGTCCAAGCCACATACCTGTGTCAGGCCCTTTAGTTTTATCTTCCTCACTTGTACCTATGGATTTTCCGGGTGTATCCCTGTTATGTCCCTGGAAGGATTTGTTTCAGCAGTGACCTTCAGAAACTTGCAGATGTTCCAAGGCTTTTCCCCTTGATTGTGGGTGTAGGATTCCTTTCCTGAAGTACAGTTTAATGCAGTTTTGATACAACTTCGGGGGAAAAAAGCACTAAGAATAGGATTTTTGGGGCCTTCTGGAGCAGGAAACTGGATGCTTGTGTCTGAAAGATGTAGGGAGTCTGATCTACCTCCTTGGAGAAATTTTAGAGCAGAAATCTAGGGTTGTGTGGAATTCCTCCCTTGGAATTCCCAGTCCAAGCTGTGTTTTGCTACTCTCTTCCTTGTAATCTCCAGCATGTGGCCATGCCAAGTTGCTTGGCTTCCCATCTCCTGCTCCAGGAAATCCTCTGACTTCTGGGGGAAGTGGTTGGATGATAATTTCCCCTCTTTGTATCCTTTGCTTTCCTAGGGCCAGCATTGATACAGCTGTAAAGCTGCTCCAATTCCCTCCTGCTCCAGAGGGAGAAGGGATCTGGCTGTAGGAACTTGTACAGGGACTGGCATCCTTGGAGATGGAATTCCAGCACTTATGTGCTAAGCTTTTCCCTAAGCACTTGGGGTATTGCTGGGATGGTTTGGGATGTTACTGGGATGTCGCTGGGGTGGTCTGGGGCATTACTGGGATGCACTGGATGAGGTGTGGGGGTTTTCAGGAGCTGTGATGCCTCCTGGCTCCATCTGATTTCCAGAGGGAGTATTGAACTCTTGTGGAAGGACGCATTGAGGACAGGGACATTGTGGAATTCTTGCCCAGTGTGTTCATCGAGTGGGACAATCTCTGTAACAGACAAGCTGCTCTTTGTGTCCAGGGTGGGATGAAGAGGTTTCTTGCTGCTATTTTGGGAAAAGAGAAGTTAAGGCTTCTGAAGCAGTTTTTCCATGGAGTTACAACATTCACGCTGAGCTCAGCCCTGGTTTCTTGTGGCAGAATGTGATCCCTGTCTGGCCGTGCTAATGGGAGCAGAAGAGAAAGGTTTGCTTTTCCTTTGACAGGCAGAAATGTCCCAGGAACACCCTCATTTCCATGGGTTTGAATCCACTCTCACATCTCATGATCTTTGAGGTCTTCCTGGCTCCCCTCCTATTCCCTGCCTAAGATCCCAGAGTCAGAGGCTTTGCTTGAGGAATTTGTAAGAATTCCAGTGTAACTCTATCCACTCTTGATGTGAATTTCTAGCGTGGACCGACAGTTTGGTGTAGGTTGAAGCAGTGTTTTAGTAGCATTTAAATTCCTATTTTTTATTCCCCTGCTGAAGGATTCAGCCACACTGGGTGTAAATACCTCACATGGGAGTCCCCAGAGCTGGGCACGAAGGGTGCAGGATCAAAGCTGCCGAGTTGGTCCAATACGGATCTCTTCATGCAAACCCTTTCCAGTGGGTTGGAAAAGAGGGGAAGAGCAGCTTGTCCAGTGTGAACATCTGCAAGTGTTTAATGAAGCATCAAAGGACAGAAGTGAGACCTACAGATGTTGAAATTAGGTCCAGAAAGGAAGAGTAAAATGGGAATGATTGGCTGGAGTGGAGTGAGAGAACCTTCCAGGCATTGCATTCCAGACTCTGCCATGGGCAGGGACACCTTCCACTATCCCAGGTTGCTCCAAACTCTGTCCAGCCTGGCCTTGGACATTTCCAGGGGTGAGGCAGTCACAGCTGCTCTGGGCACCCTGTGCCAGGGCCTCCCCACCCTCACAGGGAAGAATTCCTTCCCAATATCCCATCTAACCCTGCCCTTTGTCAGTGGGAAGCCATTCCTTGTGTCCTGTCACTCCAGGCCGTTGTCCAAAGTCCCTCTCCAGCTCAGCCTGCCCTCTTCAGGCACTGGAAGGGCATCCAGGGTCTCCCCAGAGCCTTCTCTTCTGCAGGTGAACACCCCCATCTCTCCCAGCCTGGCTCCAGAGTAGAGAGGCTCCAGAATCATGGAATCCCAGGATTGTTTGGGTGGGAAGGGACCTTGAAGCTCATCTCACCCCAAGCCATGGACAGAGACACCTTTCATTAAACCAAGTTGCTTCCAGGGATGGGGCAGCCACAGCTTCTCTGGGGAACCTGTGCCAGGATCTCACCACCCTCATGGAATTTCTTCCCAATATCCCATCTAATCCTCCTTTTGTCAGTGGGAAGCTGTTCCTCTGTGTCAGATTAGACATGGGCAGTGTTAATCCCGTTCTTTTCCCAGCATTGCCCATCTCCTGGGCAATCCCAGCAGGAGCTCCAGCCTTCCGTTCCAGAGCTGGAGGGGAGATGTTTTTCAGTGAGTGTTAATGAGGTACCTTGTCTGGGTGGCTGTTGCCTGAGAGAGAGAGAACCTGGAACAACAGGAAAAACTTCTTTAGGAATAACAACTCACTGCTTGGCCGTGGCTGAGGAGCCAGTTTGAGGCTGTGTGTTGGTGAGGACACAGTTCAGAGGATGTGGGTTCCTACTTTCTCCCTTTGAAGCAAGGTGTGAGTAACCTTGGAGAGGGGAATTGCTGCTCTACTAAGCAGTGTTTAGGGCTGAGGGAGGAAGGGAAGGGGTTAAATCAGTCTAGTTGGAATTAGTGTTGTATTGGCAGGGTTGGATCTGATGGGGTTGGTGACAGGTAGAACAGCTTGACTGCAGTGGGAGATTATTTTGGGATAATCTAAGGAGGAAACAGCAGTGAATGTGATGCTGAGAAGGCAGAAGCAGAGAGGTCATGTCAAAAGTCCCTTCTCAGTCTGGATTCAGGGCTGTTTGGGGACACTAGAGATTTGAAACCCCAGCACTGGTATCCTGGGAATGTGGAGGGTGCGCGTGGGAAATAAAAATGAGGATTTGTGTCCTCCCAGGGTGAAAGTGCTGAGTGTTAATGTTTTCACACCTGACCACAAACACTGAGCTGCTCTGGGAGAACTGGGAATGTTCACCCTGGAGAAGGGAAGGGTCCAGGGAGACCTGAGATCTAAAGGTGCTTCAGGAGAGCTGGAGAGGAACTTTGGACAAAGACATGGAGTGACAGGACAAAGGGGAATGGCTTCCCAGTGACAAAGGGCAGCATTATATGGGATATTGGGAAGGAATCTTCCCTGTGAGGGTTGTGAGGCCCTGGCACAGGTTGCCCTGAGAAGTTGTGGCTGCCCCATCCCTGGATGCATCCAAGACCAGGTTGGACGGGGCTTGGAGCAGCTTGTGATAGTGGAAGGTGTCCCTGCCTGTAGCAGGGGGTGGAACAGAATGAGATTTAAGGTTCCTCCCAACCCAAACCATTCTGGAATTCTACAGGTGTTTTATTCCATCTGGGCTCTCCTGAGATATCTATCCAAATCCAAGCAGGTCCAACATCATTCCTTGCCTCCAGCTCGGGGAGTCTTGAGGCTGAGGAGCCCTCAGGCAGTGGCGGAGCCAGCTGAGCTGAGCTCCTGCTGCCACACGAGGTAAAGTCCTGGAGTTCTGCGGACTTCAGGAACACCGTGCCTGCCTTTGGCACACTCCCGGCTGGGACAGGCATGAGGGCAGCTCTGCTTAGCTCCATCAACCTGATAACTGATGGTTTGGAATCCCAGATGTCCACTGCCCTGAGCCATGCAGGTTTGGGAGTGCTCTGGGATCTGGGACAAAAGACTAGGAAAAACAGGGAACTTGCTGTTTTTCTTGCAGTCAGGAATACCTGACCCTTCTTCAAGAGATAGCTGACCCCTGTCTAGGGATAACTGTCCCCCATCTAGGGATAACTGACCCCCTCCAAGGGATAAGTGACCTCCCCAGGATAACTGACCCCCTCTAGGGATAGCTGACACCCCCCCAGGGATAACTGGCCCCTCCAGCTCTGCAGAGGTTTGGAAGCCAGGTATTCTTGACATTCCTTGAAGGGAGGCAGTTGGGATGCAGATGTGCCTGCAGCTCTGAGATTTCACGTGGAAATCATCCTGTGCCAGAGGGTCACTTCCCACCTGGTTGTTCAAGGCCTTTCCTGCCCAGCTCAGTAATGCTGGCAGCATCTGGTGATGCTGATGCACCTCAGCTGTCTTGGCCTGGAGTGAGGGATGGGAGCTGCTCTGTTGCATAAATCCTCATCCCCATTGTTCAGACCTGCCTCCCAGCTGGCTGCCCTTGCTGACCTCTGGAAATTGAGAAATTCCAATTTTTTGCAAATGAACTCATGGTGACTGTTGGCATCTGTAAATAAAATCTGGGAAGGATGTGCTGGGACAGTACGATGGAACTCTACTACCAGGAGCAATGCACAAGGAATATCCTATTCCAGACCCTATCACCTTCTCTCTGGGAACTGGAAAAAGCACATCCCACTTTTCCTTTCAGTTTCACATGGTTAACTGGATGTTTTTTGTGCTTTTCAGGTGCTGGAGAGTCTGGAAAAAGCACCATCGTGAAGCAGATGAAGTAAGTGACTGCAGGCTGGAACCTTTGTTTTTGTGTGAGGTGGGATAAGAAATGTGTAGTACTTTTCTGGTTTGGCTTGGGAATAATAACCTGGTTTCCTTCCAGGATTATCCATGAGGATGGCTACTCAGAGGAGGAATGCAAACAGTATAAAGTGGTTGTGTACAGCAACACCATCCAATCCATCATCGCCATCATCAGAGCCATGGGGAGGCTAAAGATAGACTTTGGGGAAGTTGCCAGAGCAGTGAGTATTCCATTTATTTCCTCAGTCTGAATTGTGTTAATGAATCCTGGAATTTCAGTCAGGGTCGGAATACGTTTGTTACAAGATAAAGTAGCAAAAATCCTGTCATAACTTTAGTGTATTGTCAGTACAAAACATCAGTATTCTACTGAGCTTCTGGGTAAGAACCTTGATTAGTTGGGAATTTTGCGTTCAAAATTTTGGGAGGTTTGAGGCCCTGCTTTCCCCCTCCCCTCTAGCTCTGGTCTTTTCCTGGCCTGTTTATGTCCAGCACTTTGAGCTGGAAGTCAGAAAGCCTTGATCCTTGTGGTGGAGGGAAAGGCACAGAGTGGGAACCAGGGACTCCTGGAAATGTGCAGGAGAAAGGAATTGTGTCAGCACAGGGCTGCAGCACAGGGCTGCACTGTGACTGTTCTGCCTTGTGCTGCAGAAGATCCAGCCTTGGATAGTTGGAATTTGTGGTATTTGTTTTGGATTTATGATTCCAAATCCTGGCCAAAGGGCACATCTTCACTCATATGTTCACCCAGGCTGTTGTTCAGCTGCTGCTTCAAATCTTCCTCGAGTTCTCTTCCACCTTTCCTGGTGCTTGTCAAAGCTGAGTTGGGATCTTGGAGCTGAAATGGGAAGGTGCTGAATCCAAGTCCTTTCTCAGTTAGCTGCCCATGCTGAGTTGGCTCCACGGGAGCTGAATGCCATGAATTTTCACCAGGGCAAAAGCCTTGCCGTGCTTTCCCAGGAAAAGGCCAAAGGCATCGAACCATGGAGTGACCTACAGAGATCCAGAAGTGGGGTCCCTCTGCATTTTGCCTTTTAACACCTCAATAAAGTGGATTTGGGATCAGCACCCTGAGCTTGGCACATGCCATGGGGGGTTTGGGACTCAGGGGAGAGGAGCCAGTGTTAGGAGGAGAATCCTGGGATAGTGGAAAGTCTCTCACAGCTCCCAGAAGGACCTGACAGGTCTGATCAGGGTAGGAATAGAAGCAGAGGGGCTATAGGGCAGCGTGGGGTTCCCTGTCCTAATGTGCTGGATAGCTTGGACAGGAGCAAGGTCCTGCTCTGGCTTCTGAGGGGGATTTGTCATGCTCAGATCCTGGTCATTCCATCCCATCTCCTGATGGAATGTTATTAAGGAATCAGTCTCCCTCACTTCTGACAGCTCTAGCAGCAAAAGGCAAATCCTCAAAGCTTTGATCCCATCATCTCTCAGAACTCACTTTTTTTCCCTTTTTCCTATGCTGTGCCACACCAACAGAGGTTTTCCAAGTAAAACCTCTAGTTCAGTTCATTGGTCTGTAGTGACATATCAACATTACCACCTTTCCTCTGAAACATTGCACCAAATTACTGAAATCCCGTGGTTTTGATGGGAACGGTGCCTTTGGAGCAGTCATGGCCGTGGACGCGCTGTGGCCATCCTTGATCTCACCCCACAGCCTGGAGGCTATTTTTCTTCCCCAAAAACTCCCTTTCTGGCCGCAGGATGTAAATGGCTCTGTGACTTTTGGGAGAAAACTGGATGGACTGGACTGTGATTAATTAGAGCAGTGATTAATTAATGCCGAGATGTTGAACCTTGCTGTTGGTGGGGAAGGTGTCTGTGGATGGACATGCCAAAGCCGTGTTTCCTGTCCTGCAGGACGATGCCCGGCAGCTGTTCGTGCTGGCAGGGAGCGCGGAGGAGGGAATGATGACAGCTGAGCTGGCTGGAGTCATCAAACGGCTCTGGAGAGACCCTGGAGTGCAGGCCTGCTTCAGCAGATCCAGGGAATACCAGCTGAACGATTCTGCATCCTAGTAAGGAACCATTACCAGCTCCTGGGCACAATGGTCCAGGAGAGGCCGGTGGGGCTGGAGCAGGGCAGGATTGGGTGGGATGGTCCTGTCTACACTGGTCTAACTGGCTGGCACTGGGCTGGGCTCACAGGGGGATGGAGTGCTGTTTGTCTTCTCTCTATGGAGCAGTGGGGAAACACCACATTCCTTGTTTTGTGCCTTGGTGAATTTAATCCTGGAGTGGTTTGAGTTGGAAGGGACCTTTGAGATCTTGTTCCACCCCCTGCCATGGGCCCGGACACCTTCCACTATCCAACTTGCTCCAAGTCCCATCTAATCTGGCCCTAAACACTTCCAGGGATGGGACAGCCACAGCTTCTCTGGGCAGCCTGTGCCAGGGTCTCACCACCCTCACAGGGAGGGATTTCATCTGATTTTGAAAAATGTGATTTTTGACAAATTTGCTGGCTTCATGGATGAAACATGGCATCTTGTGCTAAGGTGAACACAAGCCCGGTGTGCCCAGTGGGGCAAGAGGCCAATGCACCTGGCTTGGATGAGGAACAGTGTGCCCAGCAGGACCATCCAGTGCCCATCCCCTGTACTGGGCACTGCTGAGGCCCCACCTCCAATCCTGGGGTCAGTTTTGGGTTTCGACATTGAGGAGCTGGAGCATGTCCAGGGAAGGGAACAGAGCTGGGGATGGGGCTGGAGCCCCATGAGCAGCTGAGGGAGCTGGGGGGGACTCAGCCTGGAGAAAAGGAGGCTCAAGGGGGACCTTCTGGCTCTGCACAACTCCCTGACAGGAGGGGGCAGCCGGGGGGGGTCGGGCTCTGGGAACAGGGAACAGGGACAGGAGGAGGGGAAACGGCCTCAAGCTGTGCCAGGGAAGGGTCAGGTTGGACACTAGGAAGAATTTCTTAAGTGAAAGTGTTGTCAGGCATTGGAATGGGCTGCCGAGGGAGGTGGTGGAGTCCCCATTCCTGGAGATGTTCATGGAACAACTGGAGGTGGCACTCAGTGCTCTGTTCTGGTCTGGTGAAAAGGTCAGTGGTTGGACTCGATGATCCTGGAGGTCTTTTCCCAGCTCAGAGATTCTGGGATTCTGTGGAAGTGGCAGGTGCTCAGCTGTGTCACCTCCATTGTCCCTGCAAAGGGGAGCAACACTTCTAAAGTTTAAACTGCCACTTTGCTGACATTCAGCAATTTCCAAAATGGGATCCCCTCACCTGGCGGGTCAATATTCCCAGTTTTCTCCTTACATCTTTCCCTTTCTTCCTGTGCCTGGCTCCTCACAGGCATTGCTGCCTCTAAACTGTTCTGATCCTAAAATCTTCTTGTCCTGGTCCTAAAATTAACACAGCTGCTAAACAACTGGAAGGTTCTGAGTAGATAAACAGGCTGCTAATTGAATTTTTGATGAAATGCCTCATCTTTTTCCAAGGGCAGGTTAGTGCAGGAAGGGGAAACTGTTCCTTTGATGAGCAAAACAGTTGTTGGTGTTTTCCTCCCTTTTTTTTTTTTAAACTCACATTCTTGGTCTCTCTACAAGTATTTGACACTCTTAAAGGTGATTTTGGGGTTCAGCATTTCCAGCTAAAAACTCATCTCAGTTTAAACTTTAAACCTTGCAAAAATAAGCTGGGAATAGCTTTGTGAAGAAGCTTTAGCTGTGCCACAGCTCAGTGCCTGCAGAGTTTTGCTGTTCAGAGTATATTTGAGCTTGAAAATAAGGCAGAATCCTTCCAAATTTGCAGCGCCTTGGCAGGGGTTTGGATCAAGGGAATGGCTGACAGGAGTTTTCTTGGATTTGTGCATGGCTTTGCAGCACAAAAGGAGGAAATTCACGTTCCAAGGGAGGAAAGAGATTGAGGAGGAGGGGGAAAGGAGGGAATGATTTAATGGAAAGGTGTGAAGAAGAGGAGGAAAGCTTAAGGACTTGAGCAGAGAGCAGGAAGGGAGCTGAAGGAGGAACCTTGGTGTGTGTGTGGCTTTGGAAGAGGAGGAGGAGGATGAAGGCAGCTGGAGAAACGGAGCAGACTGGGAAAAAGAGGATGTTATCCTGCTTTTGTAGGTACCTGCTTGACCCAACTGCCTTTTTTGGAGGGTTCTTCCTGTTCCTGGATATTTGCCACCCACCCGTGTCCAGGTGCAGGGGCAGGTCTGGCTGCTGCGACGAGCTGGCACGGCCTGGTATGGGGACGTTGCAGCCGGGATCAGCCACTCAGGCATTTCCTGAGGAGTGCCCCAGAAAACTCAATTTCCTGTCCCAAAACCACAGGAAGTTGCACGAAACCAACGTTATGATGCCTCTGCAGCTCGACAACTCCGCGGTTGGGAAACCCTGCCAGTGGGTTCATTCCTGCACAGCAAATTCACACTGTTAAAGGGCTGGTTCTTCCACAGGAAATGCAGAATTCCCAGGATTTTCCTCTCCCTCGACACATGGCTCCTGACCTGCCCTATCTCTGCTCTTCCCTAATTAATTCCCTTGTCCATGCTTAGGATCATGCAATATCCTAAGTTGAAAGGGACCCACAAGGATTATCAAGTCCAACTCCTGGCCTTGCACAGGACGTCCCAAAATCCCACCCTCTATTTGGGGGGATTTTTTTCGATGGATGAGAGCATTGTCCAAACACTCCGTGAGCTCTGGCAGCCTTGGGACCATGACCATTCCCTGGGGAGCTGTTCATTGCCCAACCACCAAGGATGGATGTCCTGCATCCCTTTTTGTGGTGGGATGACATAGGCTTTGTCCCACTTCTCTTGGAATTTCACTTCCCTGTTCCTTTCATTATCTCCTACAAACAGCAGTGAAACCTCAGAGTGAGCAGCCATTAAATCCGTGCCCCATTTGCTGGTTTTCCAGCTGAAATCCAGTTTTGTGCTGTTTCCAGACCAGCTCTGGCTCCACATCAGATTCCAGGGCTAAGACACATGGAATGGAGGAAGAGCAAAACAGACAAGTAACTGCTTGTGAAAATCAGGTGGCATTAAGAGCAAGGGTGCTGTGGCAGAGAGCCGAGCGTTTCAGCATGGAATTGTTCCAAAAACTTCCCCTCCTGCTCTTTCCTGCATCACTGGGCACATTTCCCTTGTGCAGGCAGAGATCCTGCCTGTCTGAGCACTGCACTGGCAGGCTGGAGATGGTATGGGAGGAGAGGAGGTGGAGGATAACACTAATCCAAACAATCTCTCCCGGAATCGTAATGTTTTCCGTGTTTTCTTACTGTTTTTTTAAAGAACACTTGAGAGCTCCTGGTCCAAGCTGTTGATGTGGAAATGCTCAGTGCCTTTCCCAGCACCATCTGCTAAAGCCCCCTGGAGCCACCCTGGGTTTTGTGGAATATTGCAAACATTAATTTTTTTAACTTGCCTTTTTGCAATTTCCCATTAGTCTTTCCCTCTGATGTGAGCAGTGGCTCCGTGGCTCCCGGCTCCTGCTTCCACCAAGTGCTGTGGAGAAGCATCTGTGCACAATTGGGGAAGGGAACTTAAATCCCATCTGATTCCACTGGGCAGGGACACCTTCCACTAGCCTGGGTTGCTCCAAGCTTCATCCAGCCCGACCTTGGACACTTCCAGGGATGGGGCAGCCACAGCTTCTCTGGGCATTCCATTCCAGGGTTTCACCACCCTCACAGGGAGGAATTCCTTCCCAATATCCCATCTAAACCCCTGTTTGGGCTGCAGCAAGGGTGAACATGAAGGATATTTCTATTTCACATGTCTCCAGATTTTCAAGATACTTGGAAATGTCACTGAGCACATAATGCTTTAAAGTGTTTTTCGTTCCTAGTTTTGATACTTTTCCCAGATTTCAGGCAGATCCCAGCCTGTGGAAGCTGTAGGTAATTATCTGCAGTCTCATGGGCAATTAGCGCAGTTCCTGATCAACCTTTCTCTAGTTCTGCACATTGCTTCATGTTCCCAAATGCCAGTTCTGGCCTGAATTCCCTGACATGATGCTGGATAAAACCTAGATTATTTCTAAGTGGGTTTTTTCCCTCCCCTCCTCTTTTTTCCCTACCTCGCTTTTTTCCCCTCCTCCTCTTTTTCCCCCATGTCTTGTATCCCTCCCTTCCTCTTCCACCCCCTTTTTTCTTCTCCCCTTTTTCCCTCCCCTCCCTTTTTCCTCTCCTCTTTTTCTCTCTCCTCTTTTTCTCCCTCCTCTTTTATCCCTCCCCTCTTTTCTCCCTTCCTATTTTTCCCCTCCTCCTCTTCTTCCCTCCCCCATTAAGGACTTTCAGAGCCATTTGTGGCTTTGAAATCCTTCTTCCCCGCACCAAAAGGAGTGAATTGTAAGGGAAATCACCATTCCAAGGTTGCTGTGAGCAGGATGAGGAGGGGAGCTCTGTTATCTCTTTTGTCCATTTCCCAGCATCCCTGTCCTGCCCTTGGTGCTTCCTGGAGTCTGGATGTGGGATGAGACAGGACTGGAGCTGGCACATTCCTGATCAGACTGGAATTCCCAATACAGTGTGATCAGAGAGCTGGGAATGTACAGCCTGGAGATCAGAAGGCTTCAGGGAGACCTTAGAGCTCCTTCAAGTACCTAGAGCTGGAGAGAGGCTTTGGACAAGGGCCTGGAGTGACAGGACACAAGGAATGGCTTCCCATGGGCAGAGGGCAGGGATAGATGGGATATTGGGAAGGGATTCTTTCCTGTGAGGGTGGGGAGGCCCTGGCACAGGGTGCCCAGAGCAGCTGTGACTGCCCCAGCCGTGGAAGTGTCCCAGGCTGGATGGGGCTTGGAACAACCTGGGATGGTGAAAAGGTGTCCCTGCCCATGGCAGGGGATGAAACAAGATGAGCTTTAAGGTCTCTTCCCACCCAAACCATCCTGGAATTCTGGGATTCAGTGATCTCTGCACACACAGGCATTGTGCCAGCCTGGCACAGGAAGTCCCAGGAATGCTTGGAGAGTCAGCAGGACAAACGAGTGACACTGTAGGTTTGATCAGCACTTTTTTATACTCAGGGCCTCATTTTAAGCATGAAAAAAGAAGGAAAACAGACCCAAATTAGCTTTTTGGAAGCTTGTGGCGTTGAAGGATGAGGAATAGCTGGTTCTGTAAACACAGAGATTCAGGGTGGGGAAGGAGGGATGCAGCGTCAGCCTATGGATGTGAAGGAGGTGGTGGGAAGGGATTGGAAGTGCGTGGGATGAGAAGAGACACAGCAGAGTCTGTGTTTGTTCTCCAAGCTGTTGGTGAGGGGTGTCTCTGACTGGGAGCAGGACTGTGGCAGCTGGGGCCAGGAGCCGCTGTGAACGAGGAGATTCAGCCTGTGCTTTTCCAGCTTTTTAGGGTATCTTTTTCAAGTTCCACTTAATCTGAAATACAAGTGGCACTAGCTGAGCTCCGCAGCCTGGATTTTTGGGAGGGAACAGCTGCTTCCTCTGCCCACACTTGTCAGGGCCTCCAGGGTTTCCCAGAAATCCCCTTTGCTGGGTTTTCGAACCGCTTATATTTCCATGGGATTTGCCCTTTAGGTCTCCCTGGAATTAGTCTGGCAAAGTTTATTGTTTCAGGCAACACCACTGAACCTGATACACCTTATTCCCTGATTGAGTTTGTTTGGTGGGCGTTTGCCAGCTCCATTCCCTCCTCCCTGGCTGCTCCCAAAGCCTTAATTAGGAATTATACCACTTTCAGTGCCCAAACTCCCAATGGCTGATGGGACCAGGTGCTTTATAGCTTCAGCTTGGCAGTGCTGGGATAAGAGTTGGGCTCTATCTTTTCCAGCCCAAGCGATTCCATGATTTTTCACATCAGTGGTGTGACCTGTATCAAGGCCAGGCTTTGAGGAGCTGCAGGGTCAGTTCTTAGCGTTCCCACTGGCTTTTGATACATTGTGTCTCAGCTAAACTTACACTGGTAGGAGAGAGAGGAGAAAAAATAGTGGGCATGTTACTGCCTCAGCAGAAATACTCCTTGGTAGAAGCTGAGGAAGTTAAATACCTTCCAAATCATGTTTTACTAAACCAAGACTAAAGCCAGGCCCAACCCTGGTCACAGAGCAGTCACAAACCTGCCATCCTTCTGGAGTCAGGAGAGGGATGAGAGGACTGGCTCTTCCTGGACTAAATCCACCCTGAGATCCCAGCTCTGTGGGAAAAACTCCGTGGCACTGGGCAGGTCCTGGCAGATCATTGGGATCTGGGGTTTGGAAACAGGGCAGGGCTCTGCAAGTCCTGGCAGGGGGGATGCTGGAGCTGTTGGAGGAGGGATGTGTTGCTGGGGTTCCTAGCACAGCTTCCAGGCACATGGGAAGAAGCGATTCCTGGCTGACAGTGGATCTATGATAATAATGTGTGATTTGGGAGGGTTTATTACACCCCTCAGAGCCGTCATGCCCCTCAACCCTCCCAGTGACACAGGGCTGTGGTGATTTAAACCTGCTCCTGAGAAAGAGCATGGCCTGTGCCATCCCAGCAGAGCCGTGGGATCTGTGTCATCTTTGGGAAAGCAGAAGGCTGAGCCTGGAGGGAAGACGAGCTCAGAGGTGTTGCTGGCTGCAGTGGGATTTCTGATCCTGCTGGGAATCACCTGTACGTCCTGCCAGTGTGCCTGAACTCCAAAGGGAATGTGCTGGGGCTGGAATTAGTTGAGGTCTTGATGGGAAAATTGCTGCAAGGATGTGGCTTCCCCCAGGGCTGTATCCTCAGAGAGTGTTGTGTCAGCTTGTTGGGGAAGGAGGTGACTGGATCTGCCTGGTTTGGGATGGGTTTGCAGGCTTCATCCCTCCCTCCCGGCTCCTTTGACGCATCCCTGCCCTTTAACAGCAAACCCTTGGATTTATTGCCTTGTGCTTTGAAGTGAGAGACCTTGACTGTGGATTGCCCTGGGAGATCCAGCCCTGGCATGGCTCTGCATTCCCTCCCTGCCCTCCCCAGCCAGCTCAGCTCAACCAGCACCACCTCCAAGGACATCCAGGGAGGGGTTAAGATCCCCAAACCCCCAAAACATCCCTCAAGACAGCCCCAGGGGGTTGTTTGCTTCCAGGGCTGTGCTGCGTGAGGGAGATAAATAAATTCTGCACTTTCTTCTGCAGTTTATAAAAGATTCATGGTGAGGCAGCTGACTAAAAAAAGCCTCTTGTGTTGTCTCTTCTGCTTTAGTTACCTAAATGACTTGGATAGAATATCCCAGCCGACCTACATTCCGACTCAGCAGGATGTGCTGCGGACCAGAGTGAAAACTACAGGAATCGTGGAGACTCACTTCACCTTCAAGGACCTGTATTTCAAGTGAGTGAAGGGCTCTGCCCATGCCCTGCACTGGGGGCACATCCCACACTTGCTCCTGGTTTAACTGTCCTCCTTCCCTCCGTTATCCCTCTCCACTGGCATCACTCACTGGAGAGACTGGTTTGACTTTGAATTGCCTTCTGTTCTTTTCAGCTGCTTTTATGTTGGAATCGCAGACACAGGTACTGACTGCTCGTTTCCAGGATCCAATCCCAAAAATAATACTAAAAGGACACTGACTGGAGTTTGAGTTTGAGCTTAACCCTTGAAGCAGAAAAACCGAGCCGTGTCCGCAGCCGGGCTGTGGCTCTGGGATGCATGGTGTGCTCCATGTGTTCCTCTGGGAATTGCCAGCCTGTGCCTGGCACTGCGGGGGCTGGGATTTTCCTGTCCCCTCTGCTGATCCAGTCCCTGTCAGGCTGTGGATCCAGCCTGCTCCTGGCAGTGTCCCTTTACATGTCACTAATGAGCTTCCTCTAACCTCAGAGCGGCTCCCACTGCCTCTGTACGCTGAGGCTGCATCCCTCATTCCTCACCCTGGATCCCTGTAGCTCCCCTTCCTGCTGCTTAGGAATTCCTTGCTTCAGATCCCACGTGTGCTCCTGACAAACAGCTGGAGCCCCATGGCATCCCCATGCCGGAGGGTGGGTGTAGGACAGTGCAGTGCCTGTGGCTCAGCCCCATTCCCTCTGTCTGTGCCAATGGTTTGGAGTCTTTCCTGCTCACATTCCTAAAAAGCGTTTGTTGGCTTATTTATAAATGGGATGTGAAACACTTCGATGGAGTTGCAGCAAAATCCAAGTGGTGCTTCTCACACCCAGGGGTTTTAACAGGATCCCAGACTGATTTGGATTGGAAGGGGCCTTCAATCCCATTCAGTCTCACCCCTCTGCCATGGGCAGGGACACCTTCCAGTGGTGAACTAGACCAGGTTGCTTCAAGCCGTGTCCAGCCTGGCCTTGGACACTTCCAGGAATGGGGCAGCCACAGCTTCCCTCTGCCAGGGCCTCCCCACCCTCACAGGGAAGGATTTCTTCCCAATATCCCATCTATCCCTGCCCTCTGCCCGTGGGAAGCCATTCCCTGTGTCCTGTCACTCCAGGCCCTTGTCTCAAGTCCCTCTCCAGCTCTCCTGGAGCCCCTTTAGGCCCTGGAAGGGGCTCTGAGGTCTCCCCAGAGCCTTCTCTTCTCCAGGTGAACACCCCCAGCTCTCCCAGCCTGGCTCCAGAGCAGAGAGGCTCCAGTCCTTGGAGCATCTCCGTGGCCCCCTCTGGAGAAGGAAACTTTTGCACAGTTTTTTGGGGAGAACAGCATTTTGCCTTCTGAACTGTGCCATTTAAGAACATTTTTAACAAAAATGCCAGGATACTCAGCGTCATCGATTTATTTATGCAGCTTCTGGTCCATCCAGGGAATAACTTGTCTTCCCGTGGTGATGGATCAGGATTAGCATCTCCATGTGTTCTTTAATCATCTCCACCCTCCCTCCCAATCCTGCCTGGAGCCATTGATCATGTGCAGGGCTCCAGACACACGAGGGGCTGTCCAGGAGGGATTTGCTCCACAAAGGGAAGCATTAATCCATTGAAAACCCTGGTGCTGCCAGCTCTGCCTTGATATTCCATCTCAGACATTAATAACGGGATGGGGAAGCTGCAGTGACTGGAATTGGGATGAGCTGGGTTGTCAGGGTTGCTCTTCCTTCATGGATCTCTCTGTGCTAGTGGCAAATGATTCAAGCCATGTAAATACCCTGGATCCTCATAGAGATTTCCATCTTTCCTTCTAGACCAAGGGGTTAAATAGAAGATGGGAGTTAGTTTGGGATCATTAAATCTCTCCTGGACAACTCCTTGTCTGTTCTGGGAACAAATCAATATCTATGACTTAATAACTCAGATATTAACTTGATTTAATTAAATCCCAATCCTGGGCTCTCATCAAGATATTTGGATGAGCAGGGGGCTGGAACTACCTGTGACACAAATTTCTATTTAATTAGGAATTAATTCAATTTATACAGAAATTCCATAAGCAACTGGACTTTAACCTCCACTACCTCAGATTATTTTTTAATACATGAAATTATTTCTTAACCTCCTTAATTTCCTCCTGGGTCCCAGCAGGAGCTTGCAGGTAGTGTGTTCCTGATAATCCATTTCCCTGGAAGAGCTGTGAGAAAGTGTTTGGAGTCCAGTCAAGCAGATGGGTTGTTGCTAAGGAAATAGGAGAGAGAACAAACTCAGCAGAGCTCTGGATGGTGGCTTCCAGTTCTTCCTGCTGAAAACCAGAATCGTGGAATGGTTTGGCTTGGAAGGGATATTAAATCTCATCCAGGGACACCTGGAACCAGACAGGCAGGGACACCTTCCACTAGCCCAGGCTGCTGCAAGCTCTATCCACCCTGGCTTGAAAGAAAATAGAGAATTCTGATTTAAAATCCCCTCTCCCAAGAAGGGAATTTTAAAACCCCCTCTCCTAAGGGAAGCTCCCAAAACCCTGCGTGTTCCCAACCTGCTGCTCAGCCTCCCCCATCCTTGGGAACACCACAGGGGCCAGGCAGGAGGGGTGTGCACAGCTCCTGAGCCGCTTCTCCTGCCTCTCCCAGGATGTTCGATGTGGGAGGGCAGCGCTCGGAGCGGAAGAAGTGGATCCACTGCTTCGAGGGAGTGACAGCCATCATTTTCTGCGTGGCCCTGAGTGACTACGACCTGGTGTTGGCTGAGGACGAGGAGATGGTGCGTGACGTGGGATTTATGGCTGCATGGAAGGGAGCTGGGAGCATCCTGGCTCCATCCTGCACCAGGCTGGAATGTTCCTGGCGTACTCCTCCCGTTAAATTGTCTGAGAGCTGCAAGGACAAGCACTCCTTGGATCAGCCGGTGAAATCTTGCCCCACAAAGTGATAAATACAACCCATCCATGAGGTTTTCCACCTTCCTGGTTGCTGGGAGGTGCCTGGAGTTGTTCTCACAGCTTGTTCCCTGGGTGTGAGTCACTCTGGGAAGGAACAGGAGGTGCCCTGTCCCCCTGTGCTCCTCCTGGGGCAATGCCAGGGAGGATGTGGCGGTCACACCCCAATTTTGAGTCTGGCCTGTGCAGCAGAGCCTCTGTCCCCCATCCCACCCTTCCCTAATGTCGCTCCCATTGGATTTCCTTTTCCAGAACCGGATGCATGAGAGTATGAAACTCTTTGACAGCATCTGTAACAACAAATGGTTCACAGACACCTCAATCATCCTCTTCCTGAACAAGAAAGACCTGTTTGAGGAGAAGATTAAGAAGAGTCCGCTAACGATCTGCTACCCAGAGTACACAGGTAGGCTGGGATCACTGGGATCATGGGATGACCTGTGTCACTGGGCCAGGAATGAGTGAGTCAGAGCCTTGCACAACTTAGAATCAGTTACAAGCTTTTCCCCCAATTCCTTCCCTGTGCCTCCTGGACAGCGTCTCTGGCCTGATCAGTTGGCTGGTAGCTCGTTTTCTTGGAAGAGCTGTGGTTGGGAACAACCTTTGTCCTTCCCTGGAATATGAACCCCAAAGTGTCACACTCCAGCAAATCAAGGTCACTCCTCCTTTTCCAGCCTTACTGGGACAACAGTTCCATTTAAATTCAATTTTAGAGGCTGTGGAATTTAACCACATCCTGCTCTGGCTCCTGTCCACCCTGGAGTGTCTGTGTTTGGCAAGGGTTGTTCCGGAGCCCATCCCTGCTGTGGTTCCACTCAGGTGGAAGGCTTTACCTGGGCACTGCTCAAGGCATTTACACGTTTAAAAAATCCTTCAAATCTCTTGAAACCTGTTGATTTCTGTGATTCCCAGAGAAGCTGTGGATTCTCTGTCCCTGGGAGTGCTCAAGGCCAGGCTGGACAGGGCAACCTGGTGTAGTGCAAGGTGTCCCTGTTCCTGGCAGGGGGTGGAATGAGATGGGATTGAAGCCCACGATTCCCACGATTTGTTGCTCTTTTGTGGAGTGTGGCTGTCCCAGCACCCAGCAATCCCTGGATCCCATGTCCAAGGTCACTGCCCAGGGAATAGACTTCAGGTCTCCCAGAAGGAGTTAATGGTGGATTTGGATTTGTAGCTGGATGAGGCAGATGGTTGCAAGCAGCTTAATACAGACTTAAAAGCTCCCGTGAGCCGGTGGGCAAAGCCAGGGATCTTCTCCTTTCCAGGTTCCAACACGTACGAGGAGGCAGCCGCCTACATCCAGTGCCAGTTTGAGGATCTGAACCGGAGGAAGGACACCAAGGAGATCTACACCCACTTCACCTGCGCCACCGACACCAAGAACGTCCAGTTTGTCTTCGACGCCGTCACCGACGTCATCATCAAAAACAACCTCAAGGAATGTGGGCTCTACTGAGAGGTAAATCCAGCTCGGGGTGTCTCGCTGGGAATGGCTCTCTCTGCTCCCTTCTACATTCCTGGTTTCCTTCCCAGTGTTTCTGCCTGGTGAGCCCCAGCCTCTTGCTGCCTCGTGGGGACAGCGACAAGCATGACCCAGGAGCAGAGAACATGTGGAATCCTGGAATTCTTTAGCACAATCTTCTGTCTTAGGGACCTTTTATTGCTGTGGGATGTGGAATTAGGGCACAGTGAAGCCACGTAGTGGGAGTAGATCCTCCTGGCATCGTTGGACGGCGTGATCTCCGGGGTGTGCGGTGGATTCCAGCTGGATTCCAGACCTTGGATATGTAGCTTTCTCTCTTCCTTTGGTTAACAAGCCACCACTAGTCTGTTTTTAAGGTTATTTTTTTTTTCCATTGAGAAAACTATAACTTTACTAAACTTTGTTTCTTTATTTGCAAACCTTGTTTTAAAAATAATAATAATTAAAAAAAGCAACAAAAAAAAATCACTTAACTATGCACATGTGAGCAGATCCTGCAGAAAATATTCCTCTTAGCAGGAATTCCTTATTTTTAACACTTGCTATGGCCAGGATTTAATATTTCTGCAGCTACTAAGGGATCCTTAGAGCTTTCGCTTTTTTTTCATGTGTGATTTGTTACCATCCTGCTCCCCCCAGGCTTTGGGAAAGGCTCCTGCAGCAGAAGGAGGGTTTAGGTTCTGTTTGGGGATTTGAGCCTAGTTTTATGCCAGTATTGGAAGGGATTTTTGCTCAGCATAATCCTGGTTTGGTGGGGAGAGGACCTGAGCCCTCGCTGGGGGGAAAACTGCTGCTTCCAAGCTCCAAAACCACAGATTCCTGTGCATTTTTGGGATGAAAACGGTGGATTATTCTGTGCTGCCTTTCCCGTGGCCCTCCCTGCCCAGCCCTGTCCTGAGCATGCCTTTACTTTGTCTGTGTGGTGCCAAATCCCCGTTTCCCTCTAGTGCCATCCCTAACGAGTCCTACATTCCTTTGCTGATCCATGATTGCATCCAGACTCCTCCCAGTTTGTCATGTGTACAGTTGGATCTGTTAGACTTGTTGGCAGTATTAAAATGGTGAGTAAAGATTGTAGCCTTTTCTCCACTTTATTCTTCCTTTTTCCAGGAGTGTTCCCAGCTTTTGTGCTTTGCTGGAGAAGGAAAGGAAGAGCTTTGGTGGGAATTGGGTGGAATTTTCTGGACAGGGAGGTTCCTCCTGCTTTATCACCCACCACTGTTGGTGTTGTGCTGCTCCCAAAGAATTGAGTCATGCTGACACAATTGGAACATGCCAGGAATCCCGTTGCCCATGGGATTATTGGCAGATGGGTAATTACTGCTCGTTTACAGCCCAAATCTCACTGGCTGCTGTGAACCCCACCGGAATTCTGCTCTGGGCACTTCTGCGGGATGGAGGTGGGACTGTTCTGAGAACACTTGCTTAGAAATCCAGGATAAATTCCTCAGGGAAGCTCGTGAGTGCTGGCAGGGGGAGCCCTGAGGGAGATTCCCTGTTCTAGAATCTTTTCCAAGCTCTCTGGAGCTGTGTCTGCTTGACAGTTCCCTTCCAGCCATCCTACATGGGATAACTCATCCTTTAAACTCATCCAGGAGCTTCATCTCATCCAGGGGCTCTGGTTGGGATGTTTTTTAGGATGGTGACCCCCATCCCACCCCCCCAGGAGCCCAGCAGTAGCCATGGGGTGATCCAGGTGAGATCCAGAGATGCTTACACCCCTAGAATGCATGCAAAGCATGTGAAATATCCCTTGGTCCAAGCTCTGGGACACAGGAACGGAGCAAAGTGGAAGTTGGGGAAAGGAAGAACATCCACGTCATGCGTATTCCTTTATTGTGTTTTCCTACAGTTAAATGAAGCTGCATGGGAGATCTCTGCAACAAACAGGGAAAGGATGGATACAGGGCTCATCTATGGATTATTTACAAACAGACAGAGCAATGCAGCTCTAAGTAGCAGAATGAAAATCTTTCAGATAACCATTTCCTCTTTATCTAGCCCATTCCTGGGCTGAAGTTGGGATTCCCTTTCCCAGCCCCTCCTGCCTGAGAAATTCCCTCCATTTAGGGCCCAAAACAACCCCACAAACCCCTGATTTCTCCTGCCCAAGGGCTGAGCTTGGTTCCCAGGAAAGACTGAGGCTGGTTCCCAGGAGTGACTCGGAGGTAAGGTAGCCTCCACTTTCCCCAGAAATTCCAGTCTGGATTAATCCAGCTTCAATCCAAGGGCAGGAATGGGCTATAGAGGGACAGGCAAGGGGGCAATGTCTATCCTACCTCCCAAATTCCTCAATATTCCTATTCCTGGCTGTGCTCTCTGGTGTCAAACCTCCTGTAAAACACTGAGAACAGGGGTTCTTCCTTGGAAATAAAAGAGGAAATGGCCATGAAAGGGAGCAGGAAGTTGAGCTTCAGCCCCTTCCTAGTTTGGGTTGGAAGGAGGCGGATTTGGGCAGGTCATAGAAAAAGTGGGAGTGAGTGACGTGTGGTGGGGGTGGTTCTTCCTTTGGCTCTGCTCAGCAGAACGGTGAGACGGGAATGTTTTCTTCTTCTGGGAGGGAGGGAGAGAGAACAGGCAGTTAAACACACCCAGGGAAGGGCTTGGAGGAGCAATTTTATGGAAACAAGGGAAAAATCTCGGGGTTCAGGGATGTGTCACCTCATCCTTCTGCTTCCTCCTCCTCCGTGGAGATGAGGATGGAGCATCCCCCACCCCCCCTTTGCCTTCATCCCTGTGGTGACGATGATGGAGCATCCCCCCCTACGCCTTTCCAGGTGTCACTTTCTGGCAGGGGACCTGCTTGAGGCATTTTTTTTATTGTTTTGGGGTTTTTTTAATCTTTTTCTTGCTTTTTTTGTTAATATTCAAGGATAAGGGAAGCATCAGAGGTTCCCTGAAAAGCAAAACATCAGAGCCAGTGGCTGGGAGCTGCTTGGAAAGAGCGGAGAGAGGATGGAATTCCTGCTGCTGCTCAGAATTAGTGCAAGAATTAGGATGATAAACCCTAATTAGGGTGATAAACCCTAATTAAAGTTTTAGGATGAGCTAAAAGGCTGGGAGCAGCAGAGTGTGCCTTGAAATATTCTCATCCGCGAGGCTGGGCAGGTGGAATTGCAAGAGGAGAGAAATAAAATTATTCCCTTTAGCTCAGGTGGAGGATTTGGGCTGGAATCTGTTGTTTTCATCACTCCATGTGCAAGGGTGGGAATTGTCTGTCTGAGCCCACCCCACTGTGGGATGGAACTGAATCCCATGGAAGCTCAGGACAGGGATGTGACCCCTGCCCTGGGCTAATGGGACCCCAGACTTCCTCCTCCCCACTGCTCCCAGTCCATCCTCCCCTGCCCTACTCCTAGGATTTCCAGGACTTCATGGCAAAACCGGGGGACCTACATCCCACCATCCCACAAAGCAGGATGGAGCCAGCTCTGATCATTGCTCTCCCAGCCCTTTTTTTTTTGGGATGGAGCCAGCTCTGTTCATCCTTGTCCTCATCCCCAGCTCTTTTTTTTGGGATGGAGCTGACTCTGCTCTTCCTTATCTCCAGCCCCTTTCCCAGCATTTTTTTCGGAGGTGATGGAGTTGGCTCTGCTTTTCTTCATCCCCTTTTCCCTTCCCCAGGCCCTTTTTTTGGGATGGAGCTGGTTCTGATCATCCCCCTCCTTTTCCTTCTTCCCCAACCCTTTTTTGGGGATGGAGCCAACTCTGCTCTTCCTCATCCCCGTCCTCCTTTCTCAGCCCTTTATGGGAGGGATACAGGTCTGATTATTTTCATATCCCTCCCCTTCCCCAGCCCTTTTTATGGGATGGAGCCAACTCTGCTCTTTCTTCTCCCTTTCCCCAGCCCTTTTTCTGGAATGGAACCAGCTCTGATCATCCTTACCCCTTCTCCAGCACTTTTTGGGGGATGGAGCTGGCTCTGCTCTTCCTCATCTCCCTCATTCCCCAGTCTTTCCTGGGATGGAGCCAACTCTGATCATTCTCATCCCAGTCCTCTTCCCCAGCCCTTTATGGAGGGGTCCAGCTGTGATCATCTTTATCCTCCTCCCCTTTCCCAGCCCTTTTTGTGATGGAGTCGATTCTGATCATCCTCCTCTTCAATCCCCTTCCCTTCCCCAGCCCTTTTTGGGATGGAGCCAGCTCTGACCACCCTCTCCCCTCTCCTGTCCCTATTTTTTGGCTCCAGCCTCTGTCCAATACCTGCTGGTGCTCAGAAGAGGCCACAGTCCTTGAGGTTCTCTTTGATGATGATGTCAGTGACGGCGTCGAAGACGAACTTGACGTTCTGCGTGTCTGTGGCACAGGTCATGTGGCTGTAGATCTCCTTCACGTCCTTCCGCATGTTGAGATCCAGGAATTGGGTCTTGATGTAATTCCCTGCGTCCTCGAATGTGTTGGGACCTATGGAGGGAGGGAATGCTGCCAAGCTGCTCCCGTGGGGGTGGGCATTGGAGGAAGAGGAAGGGGGTGGAGAGCCAACTATGCGTAGCACAAAACTCCTTTTTACCTCATTTCCATTTTTCTGAACACCTTCCTGAGGCCACATCTGTCCTCTCCTCAACTCCAGCCTCCCAGGATTTGACTCACCACCCCACAGAGCAGGGTGGAGCTGGTTCTGCTCATCTTCATCCCCTTCTCTTCCCAGCCTTTTTTTGGGATGGAGCCAGCTCTGATCCTGCTCATCCTCATCCCATTCCCCAGCCCTATTTGGGATGGAGCTGACTCTGGTCATCCTCATCCCCATCCCTTTCCCCTTTCCATTTTTTTGGGGATAAAACCAGCTCTGATCCTCCTCATCCCCTTCCCCAGCCTCTTTTTGGGATAGAGCTAGTTCTCATCATCCTCATCTCCCCTTCCCCAGCCCTATCACAACATATCCCAAAACTGAGTTGCCGTGTCTTTGGTGGGACCACACAACTCCCCAGCCCCTGGTTTGGGGGTCTCAAGGAGGAGGGGTAGGTCCGGGAAGGGTCCGGACTCACCGTCGTACTCTGGGAAGCAGATGCTGAGATGGACTTTCTTGATCTTTTCCTCAAAAAGGTCCTTCTTGTTGAGGAAGAGGATGATGGAGGTGGCCGCAAAGAACTTGTGGTTGCATATACTGTTGAATAGGTGCAGGGATTCGTGCATCCGGTTCTGCAGGGAAGCAGATCGTCATGGATTGACCCCCTTTGGGCCACTGCAGCCCACCCCCAAGCCCCCATTCCCAAGAAAAGACCTTTTCCCTATTTGCCGCAGCAGCAGCTGGTCCTGCTGCCTGCCCAATCCCTCCTGCCCACCCAAAGTCACAGATAAATCCAGGTGATGTTTAGGGTAGGGAGTGGCTCTGGTCCCTCCTGGGATTGTCAGAAATGAAGGATTGTACTGAATTCACTGGGAGAATTTTCCATGGAAACCTTGCAGCATGTGAGGAAGGTGCTCAGTGAGCACCATTGCAGTCATCAGGGGGGTGCTCTTGTTGGACCGTGGCTTCTGGCTGTTATCCAGAGCTTCAGAAAGGAGCTGTGAAAAGGAAAAGCTTCAGTTTTAGAGCAGATGTTCAGTCCTTAGTTTGCTGCGGGGTCATCCTGAGGGGATGAGGATCCATCTAGGCAGAGCCAAGTACAGCAGGAAGGTTTTCTTGATGTAACAGGGATCCCTCCGTCTCTGTGGGCAGCAGGTGGGTTCTCCAGGGATGGTTTTCCCTCATCCAGCTTCCCATCACAGCAGCTTTTCTGTATGCAGAGCACTGGCTCTGCCCAAATCCTGCCCTGTCCAGTGCTGGGTGAGCATTCCAGCCTCTCCCACGGGTTCCCATGGGAAGGATGCTCTCCTTCCACATGTGGCTGATGAAGGGCTGCGAGCTCCTGCCTGGCCATGGCAGGGCCCAGGGACGGCAGATCCTGACCCTGACCCAGCTCCAGGAGAAGTTATTTGGATCCCAAGGAGCAGCCATGGGACCTGGAGGAGATGCCAGGGAAGAAGCTGCTCCTGCTCTTCTTGTCTTCACCCCTTATTTCTTCAAAGAAAAACCCATTATGGGGCTTCTGCATTCCTCCTCTCTGGATCTGTGCCCTCCAAGCTGCTTTCCCAGGGCTCTGCTGGTGCATCCCTCACTGGGAGGGTGGGAGCTGCCCCTCCTTACCCCCTCCACTCACCTCAGAGGGCACAACGAGGCACAAGGCACCTCAGGACCAGATTTTCCTTCATCCCAGCAGGTTCCTGGCTCTTCCTTTTGGCTTTGCTCCAGTTGACTGGCTTTGTGGCCATTCTCCAGTGGCTCTCAGGATCTGCTGGATCTGCTCAGGAGCACTTGGGGGTTTCCTCGTAGGCAAACCCATGGATTCATGACTCAGGGGAAGCGCAAACACCTTGACCTGGCACAACTGGATGGGAGCCAGCTCCATCCCACATCTCCCACACCTTTCCTGGATCACCCAGAGCATCTGACAGTGCAGAGTGTTGTTCCTCTCTCCTCAGAGCCCCCTTGGAGCTAGCTCCCTATTCCTCTCCCCCTTGGCTCCCAGTGCCTCCAGGACCCCGACCCACCACTTCATCGTCCTCCACCAGCACCATGTCGTAGGCGCTCAGGGCCCCGCAGAAGATGATGCAGGTCACCCCCTCGAAGCAGTGGATCCACTTCTTCCGCTCTGAGCGCTGCCCTCCCACGTCAAACATCCTGGGGAGGGGACAAGGATGAGGGGGACACACACACCTAGTCCTGACACCCACCATGTGACGGTCCCAGTGCCACATCCTCAGGGGGGCAGGAATCATCATCCACGGGAGGGAATTGGTGGTCCCTCGAGTGTCAGGGTCGTCCCAAAATCCCTCCCACCCCATCAGGGCTGGGGGGAGTCATGGAGGAGTGGTCATGGAGGTGGGGGAGGTTCCCACCCACCTGAAATTCAGGTCTTTGACAGAGAACTTGGTCTCGATGATCCCTGTGGTCTTCACTCGGGATCGCAACACATCCTGCTCATTGGGGAGGTAGTTGGGGGCTGTGATCCTGTCCAGCTGGTTCAGATAACTGGGGGGACAGGAAGGGCTGTGACCTGCTGCCAAGGGGCTGCCCACGTCTCCCCCTTCCCCCGGATTCTTGGAGATGGCTGTGGGACTCAGCTCTGCCCTGCACTGGGACTCCAGGGCAGTGGCATCCCTGGGGGAACTGAAGGATGTCAAGGGTGCTGGGGCTGCAGGTCAGGGGCACTTTTGGGATGGGGGATGGCACCAGTTGGATGGAGGATGGTGCTGGTGTGATGGACGATGTAGGACAGCCCTGATGGAACGGAGGATGGCAGCAGTGGGATGGGGGATGGCACTGGTGGGATGGAGAAGGGCACTGGTAGAATGGAGGGTGACACTGGTGGGATTGAGAACAGTACTGGTGGGATTAGGGAATGGTACTGGTGGGATGGATGATGGGGGATTACACTGGTGGGATGAAGAATTGCAGGCTCGGAGCATTCCCAGGAGCAGGGAGGAGATGGATTTTGCCCGGCCGGGTTGGAACCGGCCATGAGCTGCCGGGGGGGTCCCCAGACCAGTCCCTGCTGTGCCCGCCTCGTCCCAACTCACTACGCTGCTGAGTCGTTGAGCTGATACTCGGCGGCACGGTCAAAACAGGCCTGAACCCCCCCGTCCTTCCACAGCTTCTTGATGCAGGAGACCAGCTCGGGGGGCATCGTGCCCTCCTCGATGGAATCAGCCAGGTTGAAGAGCAGCCGGCCTTCATCCTGCGAGAGGGACCTTCATCACCAACCCTCCCGTGGCCCCAGTTCCCCCAAAGCGCCCTCAGGACTGGGGGGACAACATGGGGCTGCTGTGGACCCTGGTTCCAGGGGCTGCTCTGGCCTCACGCCGTGGGGTTTGGGGGGACAGGGACACCACCCTGACTGACCGCACAGGAGGACTCGGCGTAGTCGATGCCCAGGGTAGACATGGCGCGGACGATGGCCAGGATGGACTGGAGGATGTTCCCGTAGATGATGGACTTGAACTCCATGCACTCCTCCTCTGTGTAACCGTCCTGATGGATGATCCTGGCAGGCACAGTGGCCTCAGCCCCAAGCTAGGACATCCCCTCTGGGGTGGGAATCACCACCCCACACTGGGAATCACAGGTGTCACCACCAGGTGACATTTGCAGGGGGGGCTGACCAGGGGTCCAGCCACCCTGTGTCCAAGAGCTGGTGGCTCATCCTGGTGGCCTCCCCCTCCCAGTCTGGCTCAGGCCATACTCACTTCATCTGCTTCACGATGGTGCTCTTCCCTGACTCTCCAGCCCCTGCAAAAGGGTGGGAGGGACACCTTAGTGCCCATCAGGGCCTGATACCACAATGATGCACACTCCATGGGGACCAAAGTCATTGTCCCCCACCCATCCCCTGCCTAGACACCCAGCCTGGCCTCTTCCCACCACTGCCATTATCCCCACACTCCTGTCACTCCTTGCACCCTGTGTGGGACCACAGCTTGGGGACCCCCAGGGTGGTGGGAACCTCCCAGGTGCAGGCCCCCAGGTCCCACACCTCCCGCCCACCGTGGGCAGTGCCCGGCGATGCCTTTGGGGCTGTAAGCGGCTTAGGGCAGCACAGGAAGCTGCTTAGAATTAGGGTGTTAATCGCCTTGACCCCAGCTGGAAAAGGCCCCACTGCTGGCCCCTGCCCCATGGAGTCACCCCCCTGCCCCACAGGGTCACCCCACTGCCCTGGGGGTGCGGAGGGACTCCAAGGAACCATCTCCTCCTGCCTGGTACCCATCAGCAGGCTTCAGGGTGCTGGTGGCACGAGTTGCCCAGGCTCTCGCTGACCCCCCTGAGATGCGGCGCACCCCCAGTGGGATCCAGTGTCTTGGTCCTTCCTCTGTCCCCACATTGTCCCCTTTGTGCCTGCCATCCCCAAGAGCCGATGCCACCTCCAGCCCTTCCCAGGGATAACCCTGGAGACATCCCAGTGGTGGGACAACCTCTCCAGGCCGATGGCAGCTTGTCCAAGGGGTACCAGGGACCAGGCAGGAGGAGCCCAGGGGGTCATGGGTTCCCTGTCCCCCTCCCCATCCCCACATCCCCTCAGCCTCAACGAGGTGGAAACACAGGGACATCTCCAGGGGACGTCCCCTCCAGCCTTACCAAGCAGCAGCAATTTGACCGTCTTGGCCTCCTTATCTGCATCTTCCTGGAGCTTCTTCTCCAGCTCCTTGGACCTCTTGGCCATCTCCTTGTCCTCGGCACTGGCCCCGCTCCCCATGGCTTTGTCCTCCTCCTCCAATAACTCTACAATCTCCTCTAGGTCCCCAGGTTTTTCCAGCTCTTCAAGGAGGTAACACGCACACCTCGGGGATGAGGTGGGCACTGGAGGGTGAAACAGAAATTCCCAAAAAGGAGAGCCAGGTACCCCACACCCTGATGTTGGGGTGCCCCAAGCCAGCAGCACTCTTCGGTGGGTCCTCGCTGCTGGCTGACCCCCGCTCTCTCCCTTAATTCCCCATGGATAACCTGATTTTTTTTGACCATGGGATTTGGGGACTTTTTATCTCGCCATGTGACCCAGGAAATCCAATTAGCCCAAGATGGCAAAGATTAGGGCTCAGGGAGAAAAAAAAGACGGAGCATCTCACGGAGGTGAGCAGGGGGCTTTATGTAAGGGGGGCACCAGCATGACACCCCCTGCCTGTGGGGACTGGTCCACTGAGGTGACTTGGGAAGTGGGGATCATTTTGGGGCTCCCTCACGTCTGTGGGCTGTGATGCCACGTTTGGGGGGCATTGAGGATGGGATCAGCCCGTGGTTGTGTGTCCCCCGCCCCTGGGTGCTCCGGAGCGGTGGCAGGGGACTGGGTGGTGACAGGGTGGTGGCAGGGGGGCGATGGCGGGGGACGGTGGCACTG
>WEKY01002948.1:0-104915 GCA_013390045.1 Picathartes gymnocephalus | reverse complement strand
CTCATCCCCAGACCACACCCTTGAGCCTTCCCTATTGGTTGTGTTCTTGTCCCCACCCCTGAGACCCTGGGGGTATGAAACCGCTTGTTACCATTCTTCAGGAGGACACTTGGAGCTGATCCTTCTTGGTGAAGCTCCCTGTGGCTAGGCTTAGCTAGTGTCTCCCCATCAGCCAAATAAACCTTGGTCTGGTATATAGAGCTACTGAGTCCTCTCTGCCTTTTTGCTTCTCTGTGCATTTACCACCTGCTTGATAAGCTGCTTTTGGCTCTGCGAGCTGTGGCTGTGATAGGGTTCTGGGGATCAGCGAGGATCCTCAGAGGAGTCACCTTCAACTGGCACAGCCTTGGCACCCCAGGCAGCCAAGCGCAGCGTCACTTCCCCACCACACCACGCTTTCTCCTGACTGGAAAAGAACGCCCTTCTCCATGGCAGCAGTCCTGGCCCCAGCAACTGACGTGAGGTGGTATAGAATAACTTCCTAGCCATGTCCACACGGCTCCAGGCTTCCCCTCCTCACGCCTACTGCAAAAATTAACTCTGTTCTGGATGGAAACAGGACACTTACGTGTCAGCAAGAACATGAGCTGTGGAGGGCAATGACCCCACTCTTCATGGAGCAATGGGGAGACCAAAAGGATATTTCTAGAGGGTGTGCAATTTTTGAGGGGGAGACAATGGACATATGTCAAATGGAAGTGGGTGAAAGTCTAGGCATTTTCTGGTATAATTCAGCAGGTTCAAGTAAAAGCTGCAGTAATGGCTTCTTTTGCAGGCAATATGCCTTTTGGGAATCTTTAAATAAGGAGGAGGATGCTTTTCCCTCAGGAGCATTTCTCCCAGGCCACATCCAGGAAGGCTGCTCTCATATCAGTAAGGGCCAGCCTCGGGATAATTTGATTTGAGCCAGCGCCCCACTGTGTTGTCCCCACTGGAGGTGCCAGCAGGGCTCAGCAGTCACCCTGCTCAGGTCTGACCTGGCCAAAACTTGGGCGACTGCAGTAGCCCCACCAGCACTTTGCAAACTGCATCCATCTTATTCAAGTCATCCAAACCACCCAGCCTCACTAGTCTTTGGGTGGGAATGGTTTTCTCCTTAGATGTTTTCCCCTTTGTGTCATGGGTGCAACATAATTTCTGATGGAGAAACACAATCACCACATCTAAGGAGCACAGGTGCTCCACAGCTATACAGTCAGGATTTTCGCTTTATTTTTATGTCAATAAAGGAGACTTTGTAGCGGGTATTTTGGGGAGTGTCTCCATTAGCCCAGTGGGAACTTCCACGTTGGCAGGAGAATGTGAAAGAAATTAAGACCTAGACATATACTTAGGTACCAACATCCTACTGAAATCGGGGGATTTAGGTGCCCAAATGTCTTGGTGGGTTGGTTCCTTCTTGGAGAGAGGAAGGTTCGGTGGTGGGAGGTCAAGCCGCGGAAACGAGGGTCTGTCCTTAAAGCCGGTAGTAACTGCTATGACAGGAGCCCTCCCTAAACGCTGGGGACCTCAGGGGTGCGGATACCTGGGGTCTGGCCCGGCGGGTGACAGGATGAAGCCCCAGCAACACGCACTGTTAGCTGAGGCTTGAGCCCCGCGGAGCAGTCGCGGTTCCAGGGATCTGGGCGGGGGCTGGAGGCGGATCCCGCTGCGGGAAGGGAACGGGAGCGGCAGCGCGGGCAGGCGGGCGGCAACGCCCCGGCCGCCCGCACGGGGGCGCCGCAGGACGGTACCTGGGCCCGGGATGGGCCCCGGGATGGTTCTTGGCATGGGCCCCGGCATGGGCCGGAAGTGGGCCCCCCGCACGGGGGCCCGGGATGGGCCCCGGGATGGACCCGAGATTGGGCCCGGGATGGGTCCCGAGTGGGAGGCTGCTCCTGCCTCACCGATTCCTAGGGACTCAAGGTGTGAACAAGCCCTTGATCCCAGCATGGTCCAGTCGAATCATTTACACTGTACTCAGCAGTGGCTGTCACAGGCACAGGCTGCTCGCTTGCAGCATGGCTTGCCGGTTATTTTTTTTCCCCCGGACCTTGCTCATGTGCTCTCATCACCTAGACCAGTGGCAGAGCAAGAGTTAAGAATTTGACTGTCACGGGTTGCCTGAGCTATCAAGAGAAACTGGAAATTATGCAAGGCCACTAGTTCCTGCCATACAGAGGATGCACATGGAGCCCTACCATCACAGTTTGGTCCTGCTAAAGAAGAGATGGTCTCTAATTCAGGTAGGAAGGCAGAAATAACATCTCTATTACTGCGAGGACTGAGCTGGGAAAAAAAAGAGCAGCAACAGAAAAGATATTCTCACTGGACAATATTCAAGCACTATCTGGATGCAATCCTGTGCCATATGCTCTAGAATTACCCTGCTTGAGTAGGGAGCTTGGCCCAGATGCCCCACTGTGGTCCCTTCCAACCTGACCCATTCTGTGAAGAGGGTGCAAAGGGTGTATGTGAGCAATGTAAGAGAACCACAGAAACAAGATGGAGTGTGGAAGAACATGGCACATAAAACCATCATGGTGCCCTGGGTGAAGGACTGGCTGAATGGCAGAGCTCAAAGGGCTGTAAGGGAATGGGGCTACATCCAGCTGGTGACCAGTCCGCAGCAGTGCTCCTCAGGGATCAGTTCTAGGGCCAGTCCTCTTCCTGTAATTACCAACGGTCTGGATGCAGGAGTGCAGTGCATCATTACTGACTTTGCTGGTGATACCAGGCTGGAAGGTGCTTTTGGCTTTTATGAGGAACAGGGGGCTTTGCAGACGGTTCTACATAGATTGAAACATTGGGCTATGATTTATAGCATGATATAAAGCATGGAATATCCAAATGCTGGATTTTGCACCTGGGATGAAGTAATGCCAGACACAAGTATGAATTAGGAGAGGAGTGGATGGAGAGCAGCCATGCAGTGAGGGATCTAGGGTTTATGGTGGGCAACAGCTCAGTGTGAGCCTGAGTTGCAAGCTTAAGAATATAGGAATGTGGTTTTACACTTGTGTATCTCCACAAGCAAAAGGGCATGTATTTGGGATGTAGTTTTGGTAGTGAACATAATATAGAAGAACTAGTTACAGTAAAAAAAAAAAAAGGGATCAGAGTGTTGATAGCACTTCAGTGGAATGGGGAAAAGGTTAAAAAATATCTTCCTGGGTTTTACTTGTTTGTTTTTCCACCAGGAAAACATAAAGAAATTTAAGAAAAGTAGTGACTGGAGTTAATCGATTTGACAGGCTCTGGGGTTGTATATGAAAGTATATGAGATTTAAATCAGAAGTAGAAAATCTTTCTGGAATTTGCATGTGAAACAAAGGGAAAAGAAACAAGGACATTCTCCGGAGTTACCTGGATAATTGACTGTTCAAGGAAGGATGCTAGGTGTAAACAGTCAATGGGAACAGATAAAGAGGTCACTTAGTCTATGCAGCTATGTTTTGAAGGTCAAAAACTGCAGGAATACAGCACCAAATGCCAAAGTCAAGCTGAGTAGGACCTTGCAAAGACCTGTGAAGATGAATGCGGAAAGGTTTTTTAACTGTATAAATAGAAACAAGATTTAAAAAAGGAGGAAGTTGGGCTGCTGTGTACAGAGTAGGAGGCTGAGATCAAACACAGTATTTGGATCACATTTTGAATCATCAAGGGCCAGACCTAGGGGGGTACACAAGGCTTGTTATGCCAGGAAGTTAATTTAGCTCTGGGAACAAAATGTACATTGCTGAGGAAGATGTTTTATTCTTTTAGCTAGTAAATGAGCCTCCCACGTTCTGGGGGCTAAAATCTACAACGACTGGTGTGGTGTCTGAGCTGATCATGAGTAGATGCCAAAGCCACCTGTCCAAAACTTGTCTTGTCTGGTTCTAGGTTCATGACAAAACTCCAGCCTCCCTGGCTACCTGTATCAGCAAATAAAGGATGGTGAGGGCTTAGGGTGGTGTTGAGACATCTTGGATGACCTCAGTCATGTACTGTTAGAGGTCATTAACCACTGGAAAACTGTTTTTTGGTTAAACTGGTAGACAACTTCTGCATTTCCCCATTTATACATTTTGTTACATCTTCACATTTGGCTTGACAAATTTTGCAAGAAGTGTTGAACTGCTTAGTCAAAGCAGCTCTGCCCTCCTCACTGCCTTATCTTTATGGAACAGAATGGTCAATGCCCACACTATAAAATCCTCTTGCCCGCCTAAATAGTGTGCTTGTATGTAAACAGGGAATGGCAACAGGCTTGTGTTAAGGCAACAGCTCTTGTGTCTAAGGATTATTTGAGCTACTGTTAGTTGGTATGGATGGGTTCCACAGATTAAGATGAACTAGGACAGGCTGACCAGCTGCTTAATTAAAGAGCAAGGAAGGATTAAGGTGCGACAAATGATTTTTGAACACAGAGTTTAATTCTAGCAAAAAGAAGAGAAATTTCAGAACAAATTTGGCTGGGGTTTTTTCCTATTAATTGGTACTTGGTGTTCTTGGGTACTTCAGCTTGGCATAAAAGAGGGGTTTTTTTTCCAGAACAATTTTAGGAGCCATTATCTCAGACCACCACTCCCCTTATTTAAGCAACCACATCTATTAATAACACAGGATATGAACCAGGCCTCTATGGCCGTGACAGGCAGAAGCAGATGGCAACATGACAGGTATATCTGTTGATCTCACATCGAGCAGCTGATGAGGAAACACAGTAGTAAAACATTGTTTTAAGGGTTTTTGTGAATGCTTACCCCCAAAATGTCTTCCAGCCTCTTCAGTGGGTAATTGTTAATAAGCATGGCACAATCGTAATTGACACTGACAATTTGTTTCTTCCTTTAGTGTTTATGCCTTTGCCTCTTAATCAATGAAGGATTGTTCTACTGCTCTACCTTTGTCCTGGAAAAGAAAAACAATTCCTTACACTTTTCTTCAATGAATGTGGTTCCTATCAGCATTTTTTTCAGGATTCCACCAAGTAGATGTATTTCTTCATGGTTAAATGTCAAAATAAGCACCGTACTAAAGTTTTAGCACAATTGATTACAGCTTCATAATTACTTTCTATGTACTACATATGTTTCAATTAAGGAGCTCTACGAGAAAGATACAGCTCTTTTGGGTAGTATTTTTTTATTTCATTAGTACCATTAGTCCCATGCAGCAGTCTCACACGGCTTTTGGGATCCACTGTAATTTCCTGATCTTTTTCTAATCAGCCAGAGTCAGAGTTGCAATGTACCTCTAAGATCATCAAGTTCAACCATTAACCCAGCACTGCCGAGTCCACCACTAAGCCATGTCCCTCAGTGTCCCCACACATCTTTTAAATACCGTCAGGAATGGTGACTCCACCACTTTCCTGGGCTGCCTGTTCCAAAACTTGACAATCCTTTTGGTGAAGAAGTTTTTCTTAATATCCAATCTAAACCTCCTCTGATGCAATTTGAATTGGTTGCTCAGCCAGATGTTCTTCACTGCTTATTTGGTTTTCTTTCCTTAACTATCACTCTCCTCCCTTCTAGAATTCCACTTTATTTTGGACAGTTTCTTCAAAATTCATGTCCAGATGCTGTCTCATCCTGCAGCACACTGGACAGTTTTCCCATAGTGGTCTCTTATGAATGGTAATGGAAATGGGATCTTGCCAAGCCTGGCACAGACCCCTCCTTCCAGCATCCACAGCTCTTTTGGGCTGTTTGCTCCAGTTTTGGGAACAGCTGTGGCAGTTTCATCAACAGTGTATTTTCCTGACTGGGGCATTGTGCTTCATGGGAGGTAATGTCAAAAGCCTAATCGAAGTCCTATTATTGAATCCTGGGTAACACCAAAAGCAGCATGGCTGAGGGTGATCCTCCCCTTCTACTCTGCTCTTGTCAGACCCCACCTGGAGTGCTGCGTAAGGTTTTGGTGTTCCCAATATAAAAAGGACATGGAACTGTTGGAGCAGGTCCAAAGGATGGCCACAAAGTTGGTAAGAGGACTGGGACACTTCTCCTGTGAAGACAGGCAGAGAGAGTTGGGGCGATACCCAAATCAGCCAGATAGAAACTTTCTAACACAGTTTTGAGTACTAGATAGCAGGCATTCTTTAGTACAGCTTGCTGGTCATTTGGATGATATTTTCTCCAATCAGCAGGAAAGCTCAGGACTGGATGATCTTTAAGGTCCATTCCAAATCCTTAACATTCTACGACTCTGTGATTATCCAGTGCTTCCATTTTACGCCGGCATCTCTCGCTCAGCCATGTTCTGCAGAATCTATTAGCTCCCAGAGCATGGTGTGCCCTACAACTGAATGGGTGATTCAGTCCAACCCAGCCCCTCAGTTCTCACTCCCAGGGAGCATGAAGAGAAAAAGAAAAACAGAGTAGCTTTTCAGTCCAGGCCAAACGAGCGACACGAGCCGTGCGCAGGTAGCCAGCCTGTGACCAGCGGCGCTCCCAGCTTTCCCGCGCCGGCACCCCGGAAACCACCGCCCTTCCCGCGGCCCTCCCCTGCACCACGTGGAACAGCACCTCCCATTCATTATAGCCTAGTGGGCGGGCCGCGCAGGAGATCTAAAGCGGCACGGGGGTGGTGGGGGTGGCTGCTGCACGGGCTCGCCGCATGCCCGAGCCTCCTTGGCTGGGTGAAATTTGCGATTTGGTGAGTTTAGAGTGCGTGCATTTTGCGCGGTGGAGCAGTCGCGGCTCTTATGGGCCCTGCTTCCCCTCCCCTTGCCTGACCCCCCATCCCGGGCTCCCGGGGCCGTGTCGCAGCCCCTTTGCCGGGATGCCGGCAGAGAGGGCCTTTCCTGGCGCTGCCGGAGCTTGTGACTCCGCAGAACTGCCTCCGGCCGTGCCTGTCAGTGATGGAGTTGGGAAGCGTACATCCGTGTGGGCCTGTTCCTGAGCTGAGCCCTTTTTTTGCTTATCTTCTGTGCGGTGCGCGCGGCGCCGCGGGGAACGTGTTGTACTGGAGGTGAAGGCCCAGGTGCCGAGGAGAGACCCTGTCCTGGGCCGTGTCCCTGACGGCCTTTCCAGTGTCCAGGGTAGCTCCCGAGGGACTGCTGTGCTGTGCTTTGCTTTGCTTTCTTCGTCAAACGCCGTCAAACTGCAAGAGACTTGAGAATTTACCGGGAATGCCAGTATCGCCCATAGGGCTCATAGTGCTCGAGCCAGCCCCGTACCCCAAACCTGCTCCTGTGGCTACGACAGGGACTTATCTCCACTTGGTTTGTCAGCGTTTTGCAGGCAGTTGCCTGGCTAACAGATGGATCTCATCCTTTTTTTTTTTGCATATGTATGTGTGAATGTGGGTGGCAGATGGGCTGGAGCAAGGGTAACCCATTGAAAATCTGTAGGAGGAAATTTGTATGTAGCTACGGCTGGAGAGGAATATTGAGACTACATACGGAATTGCTAGTTAGTTTCTGTTGTCAGCTTCTAGAAACCTTAGTTTTGGAGCAAGTTTTTGTAGGTGCTGTATATAGACTTCTTGCAGATCTGGGCAGAAGAACTGCGGTGATAATGGTGCTGAAGGTTCATGAGTTAGCTGGCTCTTAGCCCAGTGGTTTTGCCACTTGCCTGTGGTCATTTGCAACTGTTCTTTGTGTTTGAGCAACAGTGGTGAAGTCCAACATCAGCTGAACTAGCAGATACCCTACCCTGCTTCCCTTTGCCGATCTTTGGACTCCACTAAGCCATGGGGGCAAGTGGTGAAGATGTGGTCACATATGGCAATGCAAGTGTCATGTGGGACTCTCTGCAGTGGGACAGCAATGCCTCTTGAAGCCATTCGTTCACTCGCTGATGCTTGACTGTCTGCTGTCTCCAAGTCAGAGGCAAATACAATGAAAACTTGGAAAGAACAGGTGCAAATTTATGTTTCTGGGCAGGTACTCTGTGGACTTCTGTTGCCTTCAGCAGCTAACTGACATGTATTTTGGACAAACTTTCCATATAATGCAAAAGAGGAGGGACTGTGTAATGGAACAGGCTCCATAGCTGCAAGTGCTGACCCTGGCTTAAAGCAGGAGCCAGCTCATGCAGTGCCACAGGTCTTCAGAGTTACTTTGCGTTGAAGTATTTTGAGTATCTTGCATTTTGAGCAATTTGACAGGATCAGACCTTGACTGTGCTCCATCACATGCACGCTTTAGATGGTCCCATTGACTTTGAAATAAAGCCTTTTCTTGGGCAGGGGAACCAGTGGGTGTTTAGTCCCCAACTTATGCCACTTGGGTGGTATTTGTGAAGATTTGAGCCTCGCTGCTTGTAGGGCTGTGCTTAACAGCAAGGAAGTGTGTTCTGAAGGCACTTCTTCTTTTGAGTGGGCTGGAACAGAAACCTGAGACCTACTAGGCTTCTAATTCAGGCAGTTGTGAGTGTGGATGAGACACAATATGCTCTTGACTCGTCATGGAGTATATCCTTGCAGTATTTCTTCTAAACTGGAGGAATTGGCTCAGAGAAGAGGAGGGTAGTAACTCTTTAACCAGTTACTGGAGAAACCAGTTCCAAAGTGTATTGTTGAAAGATTTGTTACTCCCTTTTCTTTTTCTTCTTCTTTTTTTTTTTTTCTTTTCCTTCCTCTTCTTCCTGTATAATCTACTGCCAGATGGCAGATAGTGTTCATTCTCGTGGTGGTTTGCCTGAGCTCTGTGTCTCTCCTTTAAGTTGTGTGACTCTGTAAATGGTTGGATTTGTTGACCTTGGAGTCCTATTACAACCTGAACAATAGCATGATTCTGAGATGACAGGAGTGAGTTCCAATCTAGCTGGTGTTAAGCACAGTTGATGGCCTGGTGTATGCAAGAGGGAGAGTAAAAAGGAGTGGTTGGAAAAGAAGAAAAAGCAGATGGGAAGGAGGAAAGGGAGAAATATGGTCCAAATGAAGGAGGGCAGGGGTCTTGTTAAAATTATTGCCTCTGCTACCTTCAGTTCACTCTTGATCTAGCAAGTTCCTCAACCCTGAGGACAGGTTAATGAGGCTTTGGTAGCCTTTCAGAAATGTCACTTCCAATTGTATCCCAGCTTTAGGTGAGTAGAAAACAAAGTGGTAAGTTTAATTATCATCTCGACCCATATCTGTGATGCTAAAAGCATCAGTGTAGAGTGGGGCACGAGGAAAAGAGAGTGAGTTACTTTGTCTGCAGGTGTGCTGGGTAGATGCTGGCTTGATCCTGGCAAGATTTATTGGCTGTGCCATGCTGGTGGAAAAGGCACATGGGGATGTGACACAGCCCCTTTGCCTCTCCTGAAGGATGAGCTAAGAAGTCCTGCTGACTTAACTCTATGTGTGGAGAAACTAGCGCTACTGACCAGCAGCACTGTGAGGCTGCGTGATGTGGAGAGCTACTTCAGTGCCTCAGGCAGGGTTGGGTAGGGTCAGCTGCACTCAATACTGACCCAGAGTTGCTAACCCAGGGTGTGTGTTCTGCATACATCAATCTGTTTGGCAGAATCCTAGATTTTTTTTCATTACCTGTTATATCCCCATCCTTCATTATCCGAGGGTCAAAATCCTTGAAAATTTATGATGTGCTGAATGGTGTTGAAGATGGCATTCATGTGGCCACATGTACTCATCCATGTCCAAGGTGGTCAGCCAGGGGAGGGATGGACATTCCTGGGATTCATCTCAGCCTGCTACACTTAAGCAAATAAGTTGTGACCTCATGTGCTCATGTACTCATCTGCTTTCCACTGAGTATAGAAGAAGGCGTGAAGGGTCCAAGTGTTTATCTCAAGAAACTTGTGAGGTTCTTGGAAACCTTCAATGACTTTGGGAAGAGTTATGACAGTTTTGCCATAAGGGTGGGGTTTTGGTACTTGGGCACTCCCTCCTTAGTGCAGTTGTTGCAATGTTACTGGTTACTAAAACCTACTTAAAAAAAAAAGAAAAGAAAAAGGCATAACTGAGTCTGATGGTCCCATAAAACAAGGGGGCTATCACTTTGCCATATGATGGGCCCACTAGTTGCAGGATTCTTGACTACTGCCTGTGGTTCCTGGGTGGTTTAGAGGTGCCAGGGATCAGGAGCTGGGGCTCCCACCTTCTTGTTGTGGTTTGTAGAAATCTAACTCCTCTTGCCCTGGCAACTGCCTTCCCTGAATGGTAAGTCAACAGCTGCTGCCCTTGCCAGGGTCCCTGACAGTGCTAGAGATCATCAAAGTGGTGGATTATAAATCCTGTGAATGGTACCAGAAGTGCCTGATTTCAGAGTTCCCAAAATAAAACACTGTGAGATGTTTGGTTCCAGGTACATTTTTTCAGTTTCTGTTGGTTTTGTTTTTGGTCTTGCTGTTTTCGTTTTTTCCTTACTCAAGTGAAAAACAGTTCAGAAAACTTTATTTCACAGTAATGCAGGATCCCTCATTCAATTTTCCTGTAAATCTGTCCCTCAGTGCCTTCTGTACCATGTCTTGACCCCTTTTCTGAGAAATCCATGTGATTCCTATATTGACTGAAACACTAAATTTATTAGTCTACTTAGTGGTAGTATTTAGCATCATATTTTCTTATTCATCTTTCTCCTGCCTCTTTCTGAGACAAGGAATAACTCTTGGTTCCTTTTCACAAGATTAGCAGTGAAATATCTCAGCAGGCTTTCCTGATCTGTAAAAATTTCATAATTCACTTTTGCCCTATTTTCTGCATCCTTGTAATTCCTTTGTATCTTTCTTTGTAGATTGTAGTGGCCCATTTAATTTTTAAATTACAAGGAGGAGGATTTCACTTAATACCTTGATTTTGAGGACTTGCTTTTAATTACTACCCTTATTTACTGAGCAGGCTATGCTTCTATTGAAATTTAGTGCCTATCTGAGTTATCCACTCCAGAAAGTTTATTACAAGCCAATCTGGAGTTTAGAAAAGTATCAGTGAGCTTTTTATTTAACTATGGTTTATCCCCAGTTCTAATTCAGGTAGATGGTTTAAAATGCCTCATACCAGATAATTTGGTTATTCCTGGAACACATTCTGTCAAAAGAGAAGGTGTGTGCCATGGATGTGTGTGGACCTGACTGTAAGACGTTACCAGGTATTATAATATGAGTGAGAAGAACTGAGTTGTAGTGCAGATGCACATTGTCTGTGGCTACAATTGTGCCTACTGAAAAGTTTGCTGCTGGCAGGTGCTCACTGGCATCCCAGCTGCAGAGGCAATTGCTGCTTCAGTTTTCTGCTTGATACATTTAAGGGAGCTCTCAGATTTGTGTCACCTCAAGTGAGGCTGGGAAGTACAGGCTGCTTCACTGGTACATCTTTGCTAAGGAGAGTTAGCAGTTAGATTATATCACTGAAGTTTCAGCTAGCAAAGCAAATAGTGTGGTGTTTCTCTAGAAAATATTTGTAACTCTGGTTAGCAGTGTTTGAGTGAAGTGATCCGGGATGCTGCTCAGATAGCTCAGAGCAGGGAGGATGATGTCAGTGTATGGGAGGTTTATTTGGATGTGTATGCAGCAGGAGTAAATGCACTGTACAGGAAATTACTGTGATTTGACAAATGAGCTGTTCCTTAAGGTGAAGAATAGCTTGCTTTTGTCAGGTGACAAATTCTTAAAATAAACTAGTAGGAAAAAATGCATTATTGAGTTGGTAGAACTAGGTTGTTTTGTTGAAGTGACTCTTTTATAAAGCAGTTTCAGCTAACAAAGTAAATAATGTGTTGTATCTTTAGAAAATATTCCGGAGGGGATTAGTTATTTCTGGTAACCAGCATATAGTCTTCTATCATTAGGCTGCTGATTAAATTTTACTTGAGGTTGCACACTGCCTGACAGTTGGTTGATGACCCATGTGAGGTAATTCCCAAGCAAAGGATGCTGCTGCTTGCCACTTTATTTTTCTCCCCCCCAAATGTTCACAAAACAGGGTGACTTGTAACATACGTGATATGAAGACTCTTACTCCTTGTCTCACATTGCAGGAACAGACTGGTTTTCTGTGCTTATAGCTTCCAAAAGCTGCGAGAAGGCCATTGAGAAGAATACAGCACTTGGCTGATCTAGGTTTGAAGTGCAGAAGTGCTGTACCGTTGTTTATCTGTCCATGCTGACTACAGGTGCATTAATTAGGCACAACTGTTCTGGCTGTGCAGTTGGCTGGAAGAAAGGAGCAAAATGTTCTGGCACCGCAAGCAAAACGAAGGCACAACAGCCAGAAGTCATCAGCTGGATGATGAATTAGGGTGGAGGTGCTACATCTTGGAGGAGAAGAACAATAGGTGCTTGTTGGGATTTTGGAAGTGAAAACTTCTGTGAGATGGGAACAGAAATTTCGCTTCTAACAGCTTTATAGTTCAGGAAATGTACCAACACAAGCAATACAGTGAAAAGGATAATAGCTAAGTAACTGGAAAAGAGCAGAAGCAAAATGTTGATACTTTGCTCTGGAAGCGCTAGGATCAGTGCTTGGACAGCACTGAAATCCAAGGTTTTCTCCAGAAAACATTGCTAGTTTTGAGGAATGCAAGCGTAAGGAGGAGTCATTGCTCTTGTGAGAGAAGTGCATGTCTGAATTGTTAAATGCCCTAAGACTGCTCAGAGACTTTCACATCCTTTGATTGACTGTCCACAAAAAGATCAGTCAAAATTCGAGGTTTTTTGCCTCAGCTGGGTCTAGTTCCAGTCCTGTCTTGTGTCTCACGCATCGATCTGGTGGAGTTTTTGTAGATGTTTGCTAGAGCACTGCAGTGGCTAGGGAAAGCGGGTAACTCTGGAGGGCTATAGCTCCCATCTTTCCTCCAAAGGCAAAAGTTCGTGCCTGGAAGGGCCTGTCTTAGCCTGTTGGTTACAGAGGCGGGTGAGATGATACCCTAAGTTCCCCATGTCTGCTTTGGAGTGGGCTGAAGCTAGTCAAGAGAAATCCTGCCCCTCATAACGTGGTTGGCATGTAAAGAAACACAAGGATGATCCCAAAAAAAGCTTATATGAGTGATGGAGCCTCACTGTTGTGCTTTGTCTGCTCCAGATAAACTGTCACAGATGTTAGAGCACTCTTGAGCCTGTTTTTTCTTCGAAGGAAACACCTGGAGAGCAGAACAGCATGGTGTAGGGCACCATCAAAAACACAACAGCAGCTCTTTGCTTTTCATGCTCCTGTTCAGACTCTTGTGGGGAAAATGGTAATTATCATTTGTTTCACTTACTTTGCTTTAAAACCCCCTATTTTCTTCTGCAAGTCCCAGCAGAGGGGAGCTAAGCAGAATTTTTACAGCCAGTTGTTTGTTTCCTTCGTGCTGTCACCTAAAGCACCTTGAAGTGGCGGAACTTATTATACTTCAAAGTTTCTTGTTCTAGGTAAGTGACATGGGGAGAGACAGCACTGTACATGTTCTGAGAGGTGTTGCATTATGCATTTCACTATACTTCTCTAAGACTGTCATATCTAGGTCTCTCTATATACTCCCCCAGTCTCATAAACATAATTAGGAATTATTTCCTTTGATGCCAGAATGGTGATGTGGAAAAATACAATAATGTTTTAAAAAGTTGAGCAGACTGGATGATATTAGTCATTTTTCTCGCAATAAAAAGTGCATACTTACTCCAAACACTGTATTTTGCTGATAGGGACACAATTATTTTTAAGGATAGCAGTATAACTTCCCTTGACAGGATTATGTGCTGGGTGGCTACACTTATCTCTGTCACTGTGTTGCAGGAACATTTTTTGGGGCAGACCAGGCTTCTGCATGAAGGGCAAGGAGGTGCAGGTGGCAATTCCAATAAATTCAGAAATCTGAGTAAGGTTTTAGCCTATAGATTGGATAACTACTACACTGGTGGGGTTAAATAAAAAATAGATGACAAATCTGGTTTTTTGCTCACGGGAGTTAATTACTTCTACAAGTTGACCTGTGTTCCCAAGGGAGTCTGAACAAGCTTTCTTCATGGATAGAGTGGGTTTCAAGACCTGGTTTTCTGCCACACAGATGGCAAAATAAACTGTAAGGGTGGCTACAAGGTAATGCCTCTCCTTGTGCAAACCAGGGAGCTGAGTTTGCATGGTATTTTGCAGTGACCTCATGGCTAGGTTCAGGCCAAGTCTGCCAACTTTTTGCGTTTCTTACCACCTGGTATCACTGTATTGTCCCTGCTGTCACTGGTCCTTCAACTATCATATCCATCAGCCTTCTGCCCAAACCCCTCTTTGGGCTGGCCAGCGCAGAGCCCTGTGTTGAGGTCGTGCAGGATCCTTCTGCATGGCATTGGCGGCAGTGAGATCTGAAATGTGTGGCTTGTGGTCTGGCTCACAGTTCGGCTGATCAGTGTCATCTTTGCTTTTTGAGGGGAAAAATGCCTTAAAATCACACAAACTTCAGCAAGTCTTACTTTGATCCAAGACAGGAGTGGGAAGCCTTTTGTTATGCTTTTGATAGAAGTTCTGAGATAAATATGAAATGGGCTGTGTTTGGATGCCTCTTTTCCCCAGTCCTCCCCTATCAGGAGCTTTGCAGACATGAATGTTTGGGTTACGTGGAGGCAAAACTCTTCTTAAACAACAACTCTCCTGTCTGGGAGCACGAAAAAGCTGAATGGTGAACTGCTGCTGAAGAAAAGAGTTTTTACCCAAAGCAAAAATACCCTCCACACCTACCTCACTGTGAAATTTAATTCCACGCCAGTGTTTTAGCTCTTTTCTGATGAGATTTATTTAAGTAGAATATATCAAAACTAGGCTCTGATACCTGTATGTGAAAACAGGAATGGTTGGTTACCCCACTGACATACTAGTCAAGCATCATGTCTGTATGGTTTGCTATGCTCTGTACTTACTTTAGATTTAAATGCCTAAAACAGAAGCAGTTTTCTGAGGCTTTTTGTTCTAAATCCATCAGTTTAGGAGCTGTGAAATCTTTGCAGTGATGGCTTGTGGGATAATTTGCAAAACACTTCTGAGACAGTTTTTTCTTCTGCATAGCTCCATGCTTTATCTGCTCTGCCCCATGTCCTTGCACCATCCTCAGCTCCCATTTTTCTGTGGTTGTATGTCTAGGCTACACTGGTGTAGGCATATCCTGTAGTCCTGGCAGCTCCGCTCTGTGACTGACCTGCACAACCAATTCCCATCCCAAAACAACAGTCCCTGGTGAGGCATGTCACGGGCTGGTGGGGAAAGGGAGTCATTTACTGGCCCAACAAGTTGGAACATGGCCATATTTCAGTTACGCTGGAATTGTGGCCACACCATTGGTGCTCAGTGTTCCCAAACTGCCTCATTTAGGGCTTCCTCGTGTAGGAGCTTCTCATTTTGTTCCAAGGCAGCTGAGGTATTGGTGGCCCATCCAAGTCATGTTGTCTCCTTCAGCGCAGAGTGAGTGGGGTATGTCTGGTCAGTGGGCAGTACTAGTTGGATCAGATGGTAAGCTTCAGTCATTGCTTTCATTCCAGTGTGCATCAGGGCACTGTCTCTCAGGGGAAGGCCTTTCTGAAGAACTTTACAATGGGAGTTACTTGGAAGAGCCACCCCTGAAACTGCAGACATGCAGCAGCCTCTCTGCTGCAGGAGAGGATGTGTCTACACACACCAGCCAAGGGGTGTGAACTGCTTGTCTGTGCCTGCAGTGATGAGCATGTGGTGCTTGGAAGGAGCTGATCCCTCCCCAGCCCTTGAATTATGGCTGGAATGTGGGAATACTGAATCTAAAAGTAAACATTTTAGCTCTTTTCACAGTCAGTGTCTCTTTTGTATGGTGTAAATCATAGTCATAAAAAACTTTAGTATTAGGTCTGTAGTAATGCATGCCCTCAGAAGGTTGTAATGTATTTTTAAATTCAGCTGGTGTGTTCAATGAGAAATTAACTTCAGTTTCTTCAGAAAATGGAAGTCTTTCTTAATTATTCCGCTGTGTTGAGTCACTCTCCAACAGCCACATCAGGGTGCAGGGCTGGCACGTCTCACTTGGAATTCTGCATTGGGCAAGTCCTTGAGTGGCCTGCAAACCAGTGGAAAAACTCCTAAGCTAACAAAAATGTATTCTAATTACTAGCTAATGACTTTGTTTTGATTGCAGAAGCCTAGAGGAGTGATGTAGCATAATTTGAATTTTCACAGAATCCTAGAATGGTTTGGATTGCAAGGAACCTTTGAAGTTCCATGCAGTCTAACCCACCTGCCATGGGGTTATTCAAAGCCCCATCCATCCTGACTCCGAATGTTTAATTTGCATATGCAGTTACCCAGGGATAGCAAAACCTTTCTCAGAAGCCTGCAATCACCTTGGCATAAGACATAGGGAAGCCCCATGACTTGACGACATAAAATTTCTGTTCCCCTTCCTCCCTGAATGAGTGTGGGTCCAGCACAGACTGAGTTCTCCCTTGTGTGAGCAGTTCCTCTGAGGTTTGTTACAGAGTGTTTTCTCTGAAAAAGCTCTTGAAACTCTTCCATCTCATTCACAGAAACAACATTCCTGCTTTCCCAGCAAAGGAAAGGAATTTTTTGCTTCAATTTGGTAACCTTTATGGTAATGGAGGATGTTTTTAATTGGGCCAGCATTTTTTTTAACTGCTGCAGCAGTGCTGAGAGTGTGGCTGTTTGAGAAACATCTGACCTGCAGACGTGCTGATCCACAGAGATGGCCACAGGTCCATGGTCCAGCCTGTCAGGCAGGGTGCTCATGGGTCGCTTGGCAGGGGTGACTAGGGTCTGCAGCAGCCTCCTGCTGGAGCTGCCACTGCTCACTATGACCTATCAGCTGGCTTCTACCTCCTCCCCGCTGCTCAGGGATGTAGCAAAATCCAGTTATTTAGACCCGCTTTGATCTGCCCCTTGTCTGCACCTGAAAATCCCAGCTCAGCTGTGCCCTTCATCCTGGTGAAATAATGGTGTTTGGGGAAGTCTTCTTCCTTTTTTCTCTCAGTCTGATTGGATGTGTCCTGTGTCTGTGCAGGATACTTTTTGTTCTGTATGAAGGTTGGGGCTCTTAATGTTTTGTTTGTTTCCCCACTATTGTTTTAATAACAAACCAACTTCTGTTGCTGTCTGACTTACTTCCTTATCCCCTAAAGGACATTCCCCACCTTCTTCCAAGCATTGCTGTCCAAGGACTACAATTGGTGTATGCTGAATGACACGGCCAGGTTTTTGGCTAAGCCAAGATCTGTCTTCATTTTGTCTGGATTTAAGGAGACAGAAGCTCACTTATTTAATATTGTTTCCCAGAGCATAAATTTTTTTCTGCTCAATACCAAGGCTGAGACCCTGGCAGATGATGGACAATGGGTTGTTTCAAGTGAATCCCTGCCAGTCTGTCTCAGGCTTTCATTTGGGAAGTTTAATTTTTGGTGGAGATCCCCTTTGGTGTTATGACAAATTGAGGGAGTTAAATCAATCAATTTTCTTGCAAGGTGTAATTTGAAGTCGTGCTGAGGAACTATTTGAGGAGACTGTACTAGAGCTGCTGGGATGCTTTTCAGTTAGATGCTCTTTCATCAGAAAATAGTGATTCATGTAATTAGAGAGGTGTGCGATGCCCTTTAATGGCTAGGCAGGAAGACATTTCCTTAACTTTTTTATCTCTGAGGAGCTGTGGATGGCAAATGTGCTGCTGTCCTCAAAACATCTGCGTGCTGTTTTGAGCTGAGAGGATCCTCACCAGCTGAAATTTGAGGTATGGGCTAAAAGGGCTGGGGGCACTGAAGGCACCTTTCGCTGGATGGTGCTTCTTAGATGGGAATCCATCCTGGAAAGTGTCACATCCCTCTCCTCTGCACTGGCTGCTGTCTGTGGTGGCTTGCCATCTGGTCACCTGTAGCCACAGTGTTGAATTTGTTTCAGTGTTGTTTTCAGCATGATTCCCCAGGCTGTTATTCTGGCACAGCTATGGGATGATAGGCAGTAGTCTGGGGAGAGGAAGGTCTGGTTTCATGATGGAACCCTGCCAGAACAAACATATTGTCTGGCTGCACCTGAGTTTTACCTGCTTTGAAGCAGGGTGCACCATATCCAGTTGGAGTCTAGAAGGTACTTCTCTAACCTGTTTTTGCAACACTTGAGTGGTGGAGATCTGATTTTGTACCCTGTCCCAACCTTTCATTGTGTACACAGTTGGAAAGTGATTGTAACATCAAATTTCCCACTGCAAATTAGGCATGGTGTGTGTTTCTGCAGTAGGGGAATTAATGTGTATGCACTCTTTCCCTGGTGAATGACTTACTGTGTACCATGTTTGATGATAATCACAGCTGGAGCTTTGTGCAGAAGAAAGGGCATCACAACTTCCTTTTTGGAGATTTTGAAGCTTGAATTCTGAGTGTTTGAAGTACTCTTCTCATGAGTTTCATGGCAGGTACCTCCCTCCTTTATTTTGCTCAAAAATGATACTGCTCACTTCAAAAGGCACTTTGTGTATCATCACAAATAACCCAGATCAACTTTTCTGGAGATATTGAGAAAAAACACTGAAGTTTGCCTGCTTTAAAATTTTGGGGAAGTTGAAAATTCCCATCTGAACTTGTGGAAAAGGATGGTCTTTCCCATCTTGAAAGTTGTCCTGGGATGACGATTTTCTGACCTTGGTACAGCCAGTAGCCTTGACAGTTTGGAAAGCAGGTGGGTGAGTTGCAGCACCCTGATGTTCTCCCACAGCAGTAATTGGGCACCTTCATGTCCAGTGGGACTTGGTGGTCACCTTTCAGTAATTGATTGCTGGTAAGTGGGTAGTATAGGGATTATAAAGAGCACCTTACTGCACCTTTTCCAATGGAATAAATCCTCCAGGTCTGTGAGACACCTGGAGAGGAGTGAGTGATGCCACTTTGAAAATGTTCCTAATACTCATGAGATTGAAGAAGAGAAACCTGCAGCATGCCCAGCCGTCTGTGACAGCAGGCTGATCCCAGGTCACCACCTCCCTTATGGTGTTACAGGATCTGCTCAACAAAGGAGAGTAATATGATCCCCTTCAGACAGGCAGTGTGCCTTTAAGCAGGTGAATAAGATTGGGTTTTGTGTACACTGTATACCCACACCTGTGTGTGCCCCTATCTTCATTTAATGTGTTGTTTATATTTAACTGCCTGGCTTCCTTCCTTTGAGGAGCAAATGCCTTGCTAGGTAGTGGCTGATGTTGATTTTTAATGACAAAATTGACAAAGGATATACCATTAATGTCCATATATATATACACTCAAATGTAATCTAGATTAATGTATATTGAGGTATATGCATACATTTGCACACATATGAAGAAAAGAAAAATTATGGTAATCAAGAAGGGAACAATTTAACGACACAGAGACAATACCTTCCTTTTCTGGTTAAAATACTTCAGCAGGACAAGATCTCTTCACACACAATGAAGCAAATACGAAGAATTGCAGCAACTTTGGTGGCTTTTGACTTGGACTTCTTGCCATTGCTGCAGCTATGGTGAGATAACTTCCAGCTTTGCATAATTCTTGGTCATGCCTTTGCTTTCACTGGCCTCTTTGCTGGTGGCTGCATCTGCAAATGGCTATAATTGAAGTGTCCGAGTCAGTCCTCAGCACTTGTCCCAAGCATGTCTTCTCTAAACTGCCTGCCTTCTGCACCACAGCTGATGGAGACACTTGCAGCAGCTCCAGGGACACAGCCAGATGCAACCTAGGGTCTGATGCCACACCCTTTGCTTCTGTTTCTAAAAGTCTAATTGGGAAAGCTCAGCATCTTCTGTAGCCATCTTCACTCTGTTGCTCATTGCAGGGTAACATAAAACATTGGAGACTTTCAAGGCAAGACATTTTGGAATGACATAGCTGACACAATTCCTGCTTTATACTAGAATGGATCACACCCGGGACTGATGTGCCTTGGTGACTTGGTTTTCTGAATGATGCTTCAGAAAACATAAAGGAGTTCTTGTTTGGTCCCTTACATTATGACCTTTTGCATTTAGGAGTCTGGAGTCAAATCTGACACCCCAAAAATAACTGTAATACTAACAGCAGTAGTGGGAACTGAGGTTTTCCACCTCTTTTCCTTTGTAGGACTTCTGTGTGACTGATGCTGTCTCAGGGATGGAAGCAGTAAAATCAGCCTTTCGAAAAGGGCTCCCAAAGTGTTGATCAGCTGGTTGGCATCATCACTACATGCTTGTTTGGGAAACATGTTTGAACTAAAAATGCAGGGTGAAAACCACTCCACATTGTCAAAGATACCAGCATGGTGCAAGCACGGGCTCTTTGTTTCACCAGCTCTTTGTTCTGCAGACTTGTAGCAGTGATTATACAGCTGTATGGGGGATATTTTTCCTCAGCATCCTTTTGGTGTTCAACAATTGTCAGATTGTTCACAAGATATGACTTTGAGAGAAGGGCACTGATGGCAGTAGATACTTCCACATGTTTCAAAATGGATATAAGCATATGTGGAACAATGTTGAATAAGGATTTCTGCTCACTTGTCCTCCAAGGAGATATCTGGGGAGTTGTTGGACTTGCAGCAAGGCTAGGCCTAGGTTTTCTTCTTTCCTTAGTAGAAAACTCCTTGTTCTACTTAATCAGCCTTAGTTTTACACACTTCTGCAAATTGGAGAAGAAAATTCTCAGGAACAGCAATGTCTTAAAATAGGTAATGAGTGTCATTTCAGAAGTTGAAACAACTTGTAATTGTTGAAGGAAGTGATAGTATTGCTTATGTAAAATGGTGCCCTGTCAGCTTATTTTTAACTGCACAGATGTTTATTATGGTTTACTTTTTGCTGTCAACCCCATGACAGATCGCTTATTTTCTTATGGGTTTGTTTTGAAGAATGGGGAAGGAAATCTATCTAACCTGATATAATAGCGATGTTAACCATTAGATAAAAGGAGGAAGAATATCTTATTTTATTTGAAAATACAATAGAGTCAAGACACAAGAAGTTGGACAGGGGACAAAAGTAATAAACATCAAATGCCCTGTAAATAAAACACCAGCACCAGTAGCAGTTGGACTATTGAAGTTGGTGGGAGCTTTGCTGTCGACTTCAGTGGGAGAGGAGTCACCCAAGGATGTGGCCCCTGGCCTGGGGTCCACCCTGCTAGGCTACCTGGGTGTGTCCTTGCTTCCCACCACTCTAAAAGACCTCGGCTCCCGCCAAAATATGGAGATACCCAAAACCTTGGGGGGAAGCCATTTCCTTCCCAGGGTCTGAGTGGCCGGGACTTGTAGCTCAGTTTTTCTCATTGGAGAAACAAGGGCTAAAGCAGGGGTGAGAGCTAGGCATGTGCAGAACAAAACTAATCTATATTCATTCAGATTCAAGTTTCCTCAGCTTGAAGCATCTAGTAAAATTTCTGGAATAATTTATATTGTGTTATTTTATTAGGACTTCATTATGCCACAGGAATACTGACTGCATTCAAAAAAAGGCTCATTTTTTCAAGTGAGGTTGGGAGTAGAACCAGCCCAGAACAAAGGGTCACTTCAAAGTTAAGAATGACTGTTTCAGAAAGGGAAATCACAGCTGGATTCAACTTCTAAGGGGGGAAAAATCATAATATCCGCCAAAATCACCCTTTGATACACTTGCAAAGATAACAAATGATACACTGAAGGTTTTGGGCAGAGGTGTAATGACTCTGTACTGCATCCTGCTAAACCAAAAGATTGTTCTAAAAAAAAATCCCACTTGGTCTTCACTGAAGATCTTTGTCAAGCTACAGTGGTTCTTATTAGAAGTGAATGGTTGATTTAGTATCTGCTGTTTCAAAAGCAACGAAAACATGTAAGAGATGCTTAAGCCTGTGAGATAAATGACAGTGCTGTGTGTGAGGGCCACAGAACACGAGTGCAGTGCAGGCTCACTGTTTTGCTACCTGCAGGCTGTAGGAAGTATTCTATTTACAACAGAGATGCTCAGACTTTGAGATGCTTTTTGCGAAGGAGGGAATTGATATCTTGATCTGGAGATCGGCTAGAAGAGCACTGTCTGCTGGCATTAAGCCAATGGCAGGATGTTGGTCCTAATTTCCAGGTCTGTCATAATTAGATAGTCCCTCTTCTAAGCAAATTCTCCATAAAAAGCAGTTCTCCTTTATTGTTGATGGCCATAGTGCAGCGGTGAACACCTGTAGATAGGCCCAAGGGAGCTTCCAAATGAAACTGCTTTGAAATATGTTTCTTCTGGGATACTCTTGAGTGATATATTGTCTTGGTTTGAAAAGACAGGTGTCTGTTAAGGAAGGCAGGAGCCTCCCTTGAAGTGGTAAATGTAAACTCCCTCTCTCTGAATTATTATAAATTTGAAATTAAGGGACTCTCAGGCAAAGATATGAGAATAGGAATAACAGTTCTTTTAATAGCAAAATTAAAATAAAATGCAGTAGTACAAAACACTGACAGTCAGAATACAGCCTGACACCCTGTCTGTCAGGGTGTTGGTAGCAGTCCCATTAGATGGTGGCTGCAGTCCTCCTGGAGTGACAAATGTGGTTCTGTTGAAGCAGTGATCCTGTAGAAGGGTGTAGTTTTCCTCTGAAGGTCCAGTGGTAGTGTAGAAGGGTCCGATCTTCCTCTGGGAATCCAGTGGAAAAGGCTGCCTGTGGTTTTCTGAGTCTCACATTATATCCAGGTAGGGATGTTTGGCTCCTCCCCCCTGAGTGGAGCATCTCCCAATGGAATGATGTAATTTTATCAGTCATGCAGTGAGACTCAATGGCCCATTAACAGAAGATATCTCCCTGGAGGGAAGGATGGGTGTGGGAGAGCTAAAGAACACCGCCCCACCTGGTTTTAACAGATGGTAATAGAATACAGACTTTTTGTTACATCTTGCATTGCAACCTAAGACATATAAACTTGAAATAATTCGCTAGGTTTTTTTTTTTTAATGAATAAGCTTTATGTTCCCCAGTCCCCTAGGACCTTGCCAGGTTCTCACCCTGATCCTCCATTTCTGCAGTGAGGGTCTGTTCCTCTCCTGGGAACATTGCCCCTCGCCAGCCCTGTTTTTGCCATGGAAGTGAGTTCTCACGATGTCTGTGACAAGGCAGGGAATTGGGGACCAATTACCCCTTCATATTCAGTGCAGAACTAAAACTACTAAGTAATGTTTCTTTTGCAGGATACCAGATTTTGTTCAGGTAAATGGCCGTGTAAGAAGTAAAAGGTCTATCATTGTTGGGTAGCATCCTGGAAAGCAACAGAATTCATAGGAGATACTCCAGTGCTACAATCTTTTTGCCTGTTTAACCCAGTTCAAAGTTTGTAACTGCCCTGTCCCAGCTTTAGGGAGGTGGGCAGCTGTCCAGCCAAAAGGAGTCCTGGCTGACATGGACTTGGGTAAGGTTCAGGTGGAAAGGAGATTGTTCACTCAATTTGACATATGAATGCATTTAGGTAAAGACCTATGTCTGTCTTCCTGCTGAAGGGAGAAGACAGTTTTTCCTCTCTGTATGTGTTGGGAATTCCCATGGTTAATGAAACGAGACTTTAGTAAGATTGGCCTAAAACCTGCCTTTCTTTATTTGTCTAAGTCCATGTCTGATGGGAGCATGTTTGAGAGCTGTTAGTGGGATACAATTCCTGACACAGTGGGCCTTGTAAATGCCCTGTTCCTGCAGTTGTAATTACTTTCTCATAGTAAGGGAGTCCGTGTAAAGCCAAGAGAAAGGGATTTAAGCCAGGACTTACGACCGGTGTCTTGGAAAAGTGAAGAGGATTTTTGGTTTTGTAATTGATGCTGTGGTGACAAAATTGAAGCACGGATTTAACAGTTGACTCAGTTAATTAAGTTTTTAGCATGTATTTTCCCACCTTTTACACTGGGCTTTAGCTGGAGTTGATGAAGTACCAATCTCGCTGAACTGTACTGTGAATTGCATTTAGGAATATTTTTGCCTGCGCATTATTCTCATCATAGTATTGATGTCTGTGTGCAATGTATACTGCTGGAAGGTGTGTGCCTCAGACCAGCATTGCATCTAAATAAAATAACCTTTTTCCTTTTCCATAATTAATGAAGAAACATTTTTAAAGCCCTTTTGCTGAAGCCAGGCTTAATGGTGCAGTGTGGAGATCAGGGTGGGGCTCTTGGAGCTGGAGGATGCAGTCTGAGATGGAAGATGAAGTTCATCCTTTTAGGCTGTGGCCACATAGCCTGTAGATTTGTAGAGCGAAGCAGAGAAAATCTCATGTCTGCACAACAAATCTTACAGAGGAGGTTGTCCAGGAGTAGCTGTTCCCTCAGGCTGAGCACCCATCAGGTTGGGATGCATTACGTACACACCTGCAACATCTTCAGGTTTAAATTCATCCCAGTAGTACAGTGTTTGTGCATTCCACAAGCTCTCTGCTGTGTGAACCAACGTGTGGTAAATGGGGCAACTGGGACAATCACTTTTGAAGTCCTCTTTTGCCCAGAACAGGAAAACCCTTCTGAAATCTGAGAGACAGAAGCCACATTTTTAGTTTGCCCACTTGTGTGTGGACTGGGTGATTGTGGAGCAGCATGGGAGCTGGAATATCGCCTCTCTCCCAGGATTGTGCAAGGTTTGCAGCGTGACTGAGAGCAGAAAACGCTTTGGTGTTGTTCATTTAATTCCCCATGGTAAGTATAAATAAAATGCCAAAGGAGACATTTTGCCCTGTAAAAAGGTGGAAAATGGGAAGTTTCATTTGCTGAAATGTAACAGGGCTGTAGTATTGTACCTGTGCAGTGATGCTGATGTAGGAGGGTATTCTGGTCTGGATAATGATGGCAGAATCTTTCTTGCAGGCCCAAGCAGGAAGATGGAGTGTCAGAAAATTAGCAATTTTGGAAACCAGCTTCTTCGTCGGAAAAATGTGGACTGCACTCGAGAAGACAGCCGGCTCTCGCGGTGCCTCAACACATTTGACTTGGTGGCTCTGGGTGTAGGCAGCACTTTAGGTGCAGGTGTCTATGTGCTGGCTGGAGCTGTGGCACGGGAAAACGCGGGACCTGCCATCGTTATCTCCTTCTTGATTGCCGCCTTGGCTTCAGTGCTGGCTGGACTCTGCTACGGAGAATTCGGTGCTCGAGTTCCTAAGACAGGATCAGCTTATCTCTACAGCTACGTGACTGTGGGTGAGCTGTGGGCCTTCATCACAGGGTGGAATCTAATCCTCTCCTATGTTATTGGTAAGTATGGTGGGTGTGCTGCGAGACCCCAGCTTGAGGTCAAGATAGCAGCCTGGTCTGTAAGGTCATCCCTTGTTTGGGTGCCTGTGTTATTGTTATAAAATAGATACTTCACTCATACACTCACTGAGGATTTCAGGACTCACCAGTGGGATGTGTTTTTGGTGGCTCCTGCCAGCTGGTCAGGTGAGTCGTGTGCTGCTGGCTGAGGGCTTGTCCTAATGCGGGCTTACTGCTGCTGGGAATTCCTCTGAATCTCCACCTCATCCCTCTGGCATGCCCTGGCTGCTGCACACTTGCTAGGGTGCAAAAGAGTGTCCTCTCTGCTGAGAAAGGAGCTGCTCAGAGAAAGATGCTTTTAGACAGAGCATCTGTACTCACAGCTGATCAAGGATTAATTCTGGTCCCTTTGGGATCTGTTTAAAGTATCTGGAAATAAGTTTTGTCTTGTGAATTGCTGCAGAATTAATCTTAAGATGATCTGCAGGTTCAGAGTCTTTGGAAAATACAAACCAAATCCCTTCTAAGCCCTTGACTCCCTCTAGGAGAGGCCCTGGATCAAGCGCAGAGCATGCGCTGTGCAACTCAGCTGATGCATTTAAAACTAAGCCACACTTTGCTAATTAAGGATTTGTGTCATTTCAAGCACGTTCTGGGCAGAAGGCTGCAACAGACTCGCCAGTTGAGACTGAAAGCTTTATAGTTAAACTGAAAACCAACTGTATACTAAATTACTAAAGGGAATTGGTTTTTTTTAAATGCATTTTATGGGATTTGTAAGCATTACCTTGGAATTTAGTTTCCATGGTGCTTGAAGGGTAAGATCATAGCAAGAATAGCATAGTGGCATAGCAGCTGCTTGTCTGAGATCATGCTGGCTTTCCTCTGTGTGTCACCTGAAATATTTTTCTCCTCTTCTCTTCCTCCTTTAAAAAAAAAAAAAAAAAAAAAAAAACAAGAGAAAAAANTTCCCCCTTTAAAAAAAAAAAAAAAAAAAAAAGCCAGAGTAAATGAAACTCATCTCCTTAAGAAATCAGAGTTCTGTAGCTATTTTGTGAATTACATTCCCTGCACGGAGTAGAAAAAAAAAACTTTTTAAAAAGTAAGCATATAACTTCGTCCAGACTTCTAAAATGGACTCTGCTTAGGCTACATGTAGAAAATTTGAACAGACTTCTTGGTAATTTTTCTTCTGTTCCAGAAAGGTAATGATAAATCGTCTCCTTCATGCCCTTCATCTAGTTGGTTTTGGGGCCCTTCCTACCATGATACTGGACGACCAAAATGAGTGACATGGTTGCTGTCCCAAAACCTGATTCTGCAAATGCACAGTGAAAAGATTTGCCTACTGAATGTTCTACTCCAAGGATCTGGGCTCAGAATGGTATTTCTGAGATTTGTTTTTTTCCCTCTCATAATAGATTTTGAACAACTGCCTCAGTTCTTATTTCAGAGTTGACTGCTCACTGTATTGTCACAAGGCAGAAAATTCAGTAAAAAATAAGTAGATACTATCTGTGGATGTGTTCAGATACAGCTTCTGTTTATTTCAGTCCTGTGTCAAGGATGTGTATTTGCAAACTAACTTTCTCGTAATTTGTGAGAAAGGGTGGCTAAGGTGGAAAAACACTGGGGGAGGATATGAGGTATAGGAGGTCTCTTTATCTTACCCAGCTTTTCTCTCAATGCTAACTGCCCCTCTTATGAGCAAGGACAACTCCCAGCAGCTTCTGGTGTATGGAGGAGAAAGATATGTTGGCTGCCACTGTAAGGCCCCAATCAACTCAGTGAGACTTTTGAAAGTGTTTATAATGGTTCCTGTACTCTGGGTTAGACACACGGGAGAAATACCGACCAGATATTCTCAAGTGGTCGAAACAACACAAAAGTTTACTGGCAAATTTTAGAAAAATCAGGAAACTTTGGCTAAAGACTTAGTACAACATCTGATCAACATAAAACACTTCTCACAGCATTAATTTAGCCTATCCAACTTAGCAAACTTTAAACCCGTTCTGTGTTAATTTACTGCAAGTGTTCCAAGAAGAGGGAATTAGAAGAAAGAGTGAAAGACAGGAAAGATTTAGAAAACCACACATAGCTACCAACTTCTGGGTTCCAGCAGTGTTCAGATAAAAACTCCAAAAGGAAGGTAGGGTCAGGATATGCTGCTGTCATGCTCAGCCTTAAAAACCCCTGGGCCTTCATGAGCCCTCCCCCTAGGTGGGACTTCTGGTTATTTGGCCACACAGAAGCTGGGTTAGGCAGAGTGGAACCCTGCCCCTGGTGTGTCAGTGCAGGTCTGGAATATGGGCTGGGGGGTGTGGGAGCAGGGCACTGCCTCACCAGGGCAAAGCTTGACCTGCTCACTAGCACATACAGGCATCCCTAAATGTCTTGAGGCATCAGTCCTTCCAGTCTTGGACAGGGGCATGCTGTGCTTCAGAGCCAGGGCTTGAGAGGGGCAGAAAGCCAATTTTTTTCTTAATCTTGCTGAGAAAGTGCCCAGCAGTGCATCGAAAATGAGCTTTCATCTCTAAGGGGCTCGGCCAGCTTGGTGTTTTCATGTTGAGTGTGAAAAACGAGGTTCACCTTCCTGGTAAAATTCAAAAAGTTTAGTAAAAAAACAATTAAGAGACAAATAAAGCAATTATTAAATGGCCAGATGCCTTGGCATGGAGCCAGAAGCACACCTTTACCATCTCAGAACACTTCTTTAAGAGGATCAGCATGTTATATATTCAAAAGACCTTAATGCATTATTTAAACTTTCCTTTGAGTTTAAATGTTTTTTTTTGTTTCGAATCCCCCTCCCCGCCAATCGTCCTATATTGCAGATCAATCTTCTGGTGGTGCCTCTCAGTCTACACACTCCCTGATAACATAAGTTCAATAAATTTCTCCTCTGGAGCTCTGGCCACTGTCATCTTTATAAGATAATCCAGGAATGTGGTAGGGGGAGTTTTCTGATGAGCAAAGGCAGTCTTTATTTCAATACCATGCTATAGCCTAAGAACTATATTTACCACACTACTAGAAGAGCCTATATTAATACAACATAACTTTGCAACATTACACATATAATATTTGTTTTAATATTTGCAAAAAGCCAGTAATATAATATGTATTTATAACATTGAGGTTCTTAGACATCTGCTCAGGAAGTAGTATGAGGGTGGAAAAAGAACTCCTGAGGTCCCAGGATGGGTGGCCAGTATCTTTTAATTAATTGAACTGACTTGACTTGGGAGAAGGCTTGTGTAGAGTATTGGAGGTGGGTGATGAGAAAAAAATGGGTGTGCAATTGATCAGTTATGGTCTAGAGAGAAGGAGGAAGGTGTCCAGCATCAGGATCTGATGTGAACTTTCTTCTGGGATGATGTGGGTTTGGGGAACTGTGCCAGATTGTGGGATGCATTTCAGGAAATGGAAACTGGTGGGAGCTGGTCATATGATGAGTAGCAGCATCTCTGGTAAGTAGCTGCTGCTGGGGTTTCCTGACACTTGGTGACCTCCTGGCCTGTGCCTGTTCCTGCAGTGAACGGCAGCGCCTGAGTGCTCTAGTTCTCCTGGGAGCTGTGTGTTGTAGGCAGGAGCCAAATCTGCTCTGGTGAGGCTATGCTTACCCAGAACCAGTAAATCCTCCTGGCTACATGCTGAGTGTCTTTGCACTGTGCTCTCTAATAACAGCTAGATATTATCCAGATGTCTGTGCTGTTGAAAGAATGTCAGATTCCTCCTACTTCCTCAAGCCTGCTGGTTACGGAGAATTCTGGATAAATGGCTGATAGTTATGTGGAACTGGCATCCAAGCAGCTGGCATCTAATATAACACATGCAGGAGCTGGGTGTTCCTGTCCTAGAACATGAAATATTAGAGCTAGGACAAAAAAATAGCACTAAAATTTTCTTTTTCCTCAAATCATGCCTAAGCTGAGCTGAAAAATTGTGATGTGATATACATTAACTTTTGCAATTTCTGGCAGTGGCAGTGATGTCCAAACTCTTTAAAGGTGTTCACACTGTGCACTTTTCTGTCTCAGTGAACAGAAGAGTCTCCCAACAGGTCTGTTCTGCAGCTTAATTTTTATGCTGTTGTAAAGCTGGATTGGGCAGGTGAGTGTTCCCAGATGTGCTGCAGGTGCTGCCCACCGCTGCTGCAGAGGATGTAGCTGTAGGTGAGCACAGACATTGTTTGACAGGATTGCAGGAGTTGGGACCTGAACACCCACTCACAGGTGAGTGTGGCAGGACAGACTGTTCTGGGTGGAAAGGGTCCCCTGATGGTGTCCTCTGAGGAACTGCTCTGCAAGCCAAAACCAAGCCAAGCTCTTTTTTTAACTAGGTAATTATGTACAGTAATAATTAGAACATGCAATTAAGTGCTGTTATATATAGTGTATGTACTGTATAAGACATTGGGAGTACAACAGTAGCCACTTTAACACAGGAGAGGGAGGAGTTGGCTTTTACCCAAACCTACTTATTTTACAAAATGCTGTCACTGTCTAGTGGTAGCTCTTCACTGTTACTATTTCAGTTCTCTAAAATGACTTTTATGGCCCAGATGCTGTCCCCAACTTGCTTGTCCCGAGACCCAAGTTCAGTCCTCAGCCCAGCAAGCTGCACATAGTTGGATGCACTTGTATCACAGCAAACAATGGCCCCAGAGGGCGAAGCCTGAGGACTTGCTGCAGGCAGGAGCTGTGCCACTTGCTGTGGTCATCACCAGCATTCTGCAACAGGCTGACTTAACGCTCAGATAAGATGTAAATTTCTATCTGAGTCTTTTTCCTGCTTGGATGCTCTAGCACTGGAGGGCTGCCAGAGTGCAGAGCTGGGCAAGTGATGTGGTCCAGGGTCTGATGCTCCAGCATCGCACTGCTGGAGGGCAGCTGGATTCTGTAAGGTCTCTCTGGCTGTGGCCACCTAACTGGGGCTGCCAGGGACTTCTGCCAGCATTATATTTGGACCTCTCTGGTAACAGAAATTACCAGGTTTGGGGGAAGGTCAGGCTGTTGGGGTGTAGGGATAAGGTCAGTCAGGGCAGTATTGGAGGAAAAGTTGAGGTTTGCAAAGAAGGCAGACTAAAGGGATTTTTCTCACCTTGTCAGCTCAGCATGAGTCTGAGGCCCACCACCTGTGTATGTTATCATAAGAGCAGACGCCAAGCGTGAACACAGGCTGAGGGCTGGGTACCGAGAGGAGAGGCTACTCCCAGCACCTGGGAGCACATGCAAGGTTGCTTTGAGGCCCTCCATATTGAAAAACCTTACAAGGGTCCCCCTGGTTTAGAACATGTGCTGGCCACAGAGGGCGATCTTTGTCCTTTCTATCCTCTGGCAGGAACCTCGAGTGTGGCCAGAGCCTGGAGTGCGACGTTTGATGAAATCATAGGGCAGCACATTGAAAAATTTTGTAAAAAATACATGACGATGGATGCTCCTGGAGTACTAGCAAAATACCCCGACATCTTTGCTGTGGTGATAATCATTATCCTTACAGGTGAGACATGGGAGGGGTTTGTGGGTCTTGCACCTCCTTCTTCTGTAATCTCATTGTTTGCTTTTTGAATGAGCATGAAGTCCTGGTTTATTTTGGACAACATACTAAAGACTCTTTCTTTGCTACAAGTGTTGGATTGACCCATATAGCTGCTGTGGAGTTAGCACAAGGCATAGTCTCTTTACAAGTTTTTTAATTAGAGGGGAGCATTCTCAATATTTTTCGAGCCACTTTTAAAACCTTCAATCAAATTTTATATAAGGGAGAAAAGAAAAGATGACTTGTTATCCTCAATCAGGTATGGAAGTTTAATCCTTCCCTCCACAAATCCTATTACACAAGAATTTAATGCAGTTGATCTATCAACCTTATTCCTCCTTTGATAATCTGCCAATTTTTGATGCCTTGAGCCAGGAAAGTGAGGGAAAAAAAGAAAGAGGACTTGGTTACAGTCTCATGCACTACTGTTTTGGGTTTTTTTGAAAATACATATAGACTTCAATTTGCAGAATTGAATAGAAGACTCCAGAGAAATAAATGTGTCATAGACAGTCAGCACCTCTATTTTTTATTTTTTAATGTGCCAAGGCTTTGATCATAAATTGGAAAAGTTTTGACAACTTGCAAGGTCAAAATTCTTCTGAATGTTTACTCCAGCTGAATCTTGCAAAGCATTACCAAGTTTAGGCAAATATAAAAAATTATGCTTCTGTACTCCTGTGTGGTTTCCAGCATGCAGAAGCTGCATTGTCACACTAGCAAGGTTATCCTGACATTTCCCACTCTGATTGGAATGGCCTTCTCACACTGTGAGCTGTGCTCATGGGTACAGGCCTCAAGCAAGAGATGCTTTGGCATTTGGGTTTGCATTTGGGTCTAGGGCTACATCGAGGGCTGTTGAAGCCTCTGTTTTCAGGATTACATCTGAATGGGAGAGAAGATTTTCGTCTTTGTTTATTTGTATGTAATATGAATTTCTCTCAGTTCAAATCAGAATCTGGTCTTTCACCTCAGATACAATTCACAAAATTTCGAACTCCTTACTTTAGCACTGCTGAGGTGTAAAATTATAAAGGTTACTTTATAATAAGGTGGCTTTATGCTCCTGCATGAAGCAAATTCCACGGATTTCAAATTCCATGGATTTTTTTTTTCTGAAAAAAAGCTGCTGAATGAGCAGCTTTAGTTCCAAATAGAATCGCCCCAAGTTTACTTCTGCTTGCACTGTCTTGAGCTTCAGATTTCTGAAAGGCACCTTACAAGTTTTTGTGGGCTGGTATGCAGTCTTATCAAACACTCCTCTGATATGGCTGTCTCAGCTTATTTCCTGTTTTAAAAGAAGGAAAGGTGAGTACACAGGATGCTCCTCTCTCACTGAAGTCCTTGGAGTAGCAGTAAAAGAACACTATGTTGTGATTCTCTTCTCCTTCAGACCTGTGTGAAGATTTTTTACTTCTCCTTCAACCTTAGATTTGGGTTAAAGGTTTCAGCTCTTAAAAATCAGGCACCTGAAGAGGAAGTTAAGAGAGCTTGCTGACCTGAGAAGCCAAACTATGCCTCAGTGAGATTCTGTTTGCCAAGGCCTGTAGCCATGCTCTTCTTCAGATAGATGATCTTAAGATCAAGCTGAAATCCTGCTCTCACTGAACTCACTGGCAAAACTCTTGCCGATTTAAGTGGGAGCAAGATTCCCAAGATGCCACCTCCTTCTTAGTCTTCAGCATTAGAAGTAGCTATTATAAGTAGAATCCTTATGCATTTGGACCCTGCTCATATTTCCCCCTGTTTCTAAGGAAAGTTGAGTGTTGTTCATAGCTTCTGCATTTGGCCAAGACCTCTCAGACAATGTTCCTTCATTGAAAACCACCTGTTGTGCTTTCTCTGGGTCTCTGTAAAGAGTCAGAGGCTGTGGGAGTGGTTTAGGTGTGTTAGCAAAGCACTTCACCAGGGACACAGTCCACATGGGCGTGCTGGGTGGGAAGGTGTGTCACATTCTGCAGCAATAATGTCTGAGCAGTAGTCCTCATCCTACTTCTGGGTGAGCTAATCCTGAGCTATTTGGCTTTTTGAAGAAACAAGGTGTGATAATTTGGGCAGAACACAGCATGAACACAGTTGAGCTACATCTGCGAGTCCCCAGCACCTGCTGGTGGGGGTGAAATACCTTATCTATGACATTTTTTCCCCAGGGCTTTTAGCTTTTGGTGTGAAAGAGTCTGCCCTGGTGAACAAAGTGTTCACCTGCATCAATGTCCTTGTCCTTGGATTTGTCGTGATCTCCGGCTTCGTGAAAGGATCCGTTAGAAACTGGAATCTGACTGAACAGGACATTTACAACGCCAGCCATAGCATTTCCAAAGACAAGTAGGTTGGATGTTTTCTTTTCATCTCAGAAGCTGGTGCATTTTCAACAGCAAGTTTAAATGGGGAGTTGTGGACTGAGTTAGAAAACCAGTGAAGGGGATGGCTGCCTCCTTTGCCAGATACCTTGGAGGCAAAGCTGTCTTTGGTGCGTGTTTGCTGAAAGCAGGCTTTGCTGATGGACTGAAAGTGCTAGGAGTAGGCTGTGTCATCGTGGGCCCTGCTGCAGGACTGACCATTTCTAGCCTTATGACCAATATAGCATCCAAAGTTGAGAGAAAAGAGGTCTTTAGACAGAGTCCTACTGAAGGCTGGCTCTGGTGCCTGTAGGAAACCATGTCCAATTATAGCTGTGTACTTTCTTTGAATACTTGGGCAATATCCTTGGTGCATTGTTATACCTTTTAGAGGCCTTGTCCTAGATGCTTCCATAAAATGAAGGCAAGTTGCAGATTATTTTAATGCGTTGCTGCAAGCATATCATAAATCTGTTTTTAATGACATTTTGCTGCTTGGCCAAAATTCTGTCATCCTACACAAGACCAAAATTAAGGAGCTTACAAGGCTTACCAGTAAGACAAAGCTATTCATTTTTGCTTGAGACTGTACAACACAGAATAAGGGCCTTTAATATCTCCACATATATCAGCTCAGTCCTGGCTTGCTTCCTAAACTCTTTATTATGATCTGAAAGGAAGCACAGTTGGGCAAAATCTGGTGAGATTCATACATGTTGTGTGGGTCAAATTTATCTTGTGTAAAAGCCACTTCTTGAGCCTGTTTTCAAAATTCACCCTGCTGCAAACAAATTGCTTCTACAGGACAGGTTCCCTCTCCTTCCCTGCTGCTATTCCCATGCAAGGAGCAATTAGTGCAAGAGTTTCAATGTATAGGTGCAGCTCTTTGACCTGTAGGACTAACTATTTTTGTAAAATCTATCTGGAGTTTATTTTATCATTATTTCCAGAGTAATCCACATTTGGGTTGTGCTATTTCTGTAGGCCAGTTTTCATCTAAGTCTAAGCAGAGCTTCTGTGAGAGAGTTCAGATGCTTATACGTGAGAAGACTTGCAGATTTGGGATTTACTTTAGTTTAACTGCTTTAATTCATCTTTACAAAGGCTTTTCACTGAAAAAGTGACCTAAATCACTTGAACTGAAGGGTATGCTTGTTATATGTCACTCAACACAAGGTATATGGATCTGGGTCACAATCCAGAGTGCACTGGGATCAGCATGTGTTTGTCTGTTGATTTAAATGAACTTTGGATAAGACTCAGCAAAGCATTTGGTGTGTCAGGGATCCAGGCTCCACTTCTCTCTCACGGTTACAGGCATAGTTTAAGTATGAGCTTGGCACAAGGAATTTGGAATTTGAGAATGGAAGATGGGGTAGATTTTAAACAATCACAGCACCCTGGATTCCTCTCTTACATCTGCTTGTATACCCTTAATCTGAGTCCATCTGAAGTAAAAAGTGGATGGTTCACATGTTTCTCAGTCTTCAGCTTTCCCAAAAGCTTCTGTTTAAATGAATATGTGTATCTACACACATGCAGTAATGTTAGGAGAGGATTTTTAATACCATTCTGTTTTCTCCTTGTCTTAGCCAAGGAGACAAAAGAGATGGTGGGAACAAACCATGAACCATTTTTATTCCATACATTCCCCAGGCTGTTGCAGGCCAGTCCAAAGCTCAGCAGTGGGTAGGGCTTAGCATTTTACCTGGTATTTGTATGCTAGCATATGAAAGGGAGAGCCTGCTTCTTCAAACTTCAGCTTTGGATTTTGTTATGAGCTATGTGAATAGCTTTGTGCTCTTAGTTAGGCAGGATCCCTTCTAACCCAGTACCATGCCTTTCAGTCAAACACAGGAAGAAAAGCTCTACGGTGTTGGAGGGTTTATGCCCTATGGATGGAAAGGAGTCCTCTCAGGGGCAGCCACGTGTTTTTATGCTTTTGTGGGATTTGACTGTATTGCTACGACAGGTAAGAGGGAAGATGTCTTCATTCTGGTTATGAACCTGGCTGCTGGTAGATTGACTTCCAGTAATGTTGCAGAGCACAGGTAATAGGGAATTCAGGACATCAGAGAATTGTCGTCCCTCTGAACCTCAGCTCAAAATAGGCTTTTGGCTCAGCTGCTCCTAATAGTGAAAGTGCTGAATTTGTTCAAGTCCCTGAGTACCCAAGTGCTGACTTCTAGCTGCTGTGGCACAGAGATAAACCATGTAACACATGAGCTTCCTACCTTCTTTGGCCTGCAAGGCCCAAGCTTGTGGATGGTCAGTGATGACACTAACCAGGTCAGACTCCTCAGAAAACATACCCATGTTTACCAGCCAGGCAAACAGAGAAGGCCCAGGTTCACATGCCTGGTATGAGTTTGAGCCTCTAACTCCAGATGATGCTTTAATCAACAGATTATTCTGGAACGGAGTTCTTCAGTGCCTTCAGCTGAAGAAGCTCTGATAGCTTGGAGTATTTTAAAGATCCAGAGAAAAAGGAAGCTTCTGGGAAGTAAACTGCACCCTAAGGCTGGGCCTCAGAATCAGGAGGAATTTTTACATGTAAAGGTGAAGAGGTCTTATTTTGAGAGAGAAGCCATCAGCATAGTCATATTTCTTGTGACTAAGATGAATCTTAATTCCCTGAAGATAGGATCATCCTTAATTTCACATTTGGCAAGAATGGTTGGAACAGAGGGAGAAGGAAATCATCACAGACAGATAAAGCATTACTGCGTCTTGTTCCAAGCAGAGAGTTGAAATGTTGGCTCCATTACTCCAGCCAGCCCTGGAGCCTCTCCTTATGGGAGGAACATTCATGTGCTTTTGACTTGTAGATGTATGGATCTGTGTTTCTCAGTTCATGCTGCTGAAATGCTGTACCTCAGGAGCTCTTGCTTTCAGAGCAGTTTTGTAGGACTAGGAGGGCACAAATCTGTTTTGTAATTGATCAGTGCCTGAATTTTGAGCAATTTTTGGTTTTTTACGTGCAATTTTTCCTACTTGGTTGTTAAAATTTTTCCATAAAAACTAGAGGGGATCCTTTTTATTAAGAGGCATTTTCAAAGATCCACATGACTTCCAGGCAATCTGCCTTTCCCTGGAAATTGGCACCTGTGGTGCCATGATCCTGGTGTATTAGTTCTGGAGGAGATCCTACTAAAATGGACATCCAAGGCTTTTCCCTACATCTGCACAATAATTTATTCTTCCATCATCTGTGATCATTGAACTCTTCTTGGGTCTGCACCATCAGTAGTATAGAAGGATGATCTGTTTTGGGGAAAGGACTAATTTAACCCAGGTTGTTTCTGTGCCTGAGTTTACAAGGATTCCATGAATGTGTGTCAGAAGAAGTGACAGGAGCAGCAGAAATGGGAGCAAACAGGCTGTGGTATTACAAGTGAATGGAGCAGGCCATCAGCAGCATTGTGGTCAAAGAACATCTCTGTGCCCATAAAACCTTTGAGAGCCCCAGCTGGCACACCTGTCCTAGGTTGGGATAAAGTTCTTCCTTGTCATTTAGCTGATATTTAAATTCCTTTCTTCTAGGTGAGGAGGTAAAAAACCCTCAGAAGGCCATTCCTATTGGCATTGTGGCATCTCTTCTCATCTGCTTTGTGGCTTATTTTGGCGTGTCGGCTGCCCTGACGCTCATGATGCCTTACTACCAGTTGGATACCAATAGCCCTTTACCCAATGCCTTTAAATATGTGGGTTGGGATGGAGCCAATTATGCAGTGGCTGTTGGTTCCTTGTGTGCACTTTCTACGAGGTAAGACACTGCTCTTCATTTTTGCATCTCTCAAGGCAAACATGTACCTCCACCTCATTTAAGAAATGGAGTAGAGACCAGGGATGAAATTCAGAACTACTGACTTCAAAAGGACCAGGATTTCACCCTGTGGTAGGTACCAGAGAAGCAGGTGACCAGCATCACTTCAGAAACTCCCATCTTAGCAGAAGACACAGCAGGTGCATATCAGGAATACAAATCTGGATTGAGTGACTAAGTCATAGAGGCAGCTATGGAATGCAAGCACTGTTTGGGTGCAAGACATCCTGGCCTGCTGGGCAGAGAGCAGACTTGTTAGGTAGTGCAGGGTGCATCTTCAGGTGTGCATGGGGTTTACCATATCCAGCGCTATCTGTCTGCAGGTTACCTGCAGGACAGCCATCTGCATGGGAGGCAGGGCAGGCTGGAGGCAGGACATGAACTGAGGAGGCCTATTTCAGATCAGCTTAGACATACTTAATTAGCTGAGCAACTCGCAGAGGTTCATAGAAGTTACAGCTCTTTTACTGCCTGAAAGTCATGCTGGTTTTATGCCCCATGGCTAAGTTTAGCTATCCAAAATCACAGAGCTGTACCTCAGTTACCAGCTGTCAGTAACGTGGGTGTTCAGAGGGAGCCCTTGAAAGAGAAGGTGAAGTGAACAAAAGCTACCTGTTCTATAGTTACACTGCCATAAACTTGCTTTCACTTGTGTGCCTGTGCTCAGCAGGAGGTGATATAAGTAGATTATTTCTCCTTCCTGTGTCTGTAGTCTCCTTGGCTCCATGTTTCCGATGCCTCGAATAATTTATGCTATGGCAGAAGATGGACTTCTCTTTAAATTTTTGGCTAAAGTCAATGAGAAGAGAAAAACTCCCTTAATTGCAACAGTGACATCAGGAGCTGCTGCAGGTAGGATCCAAAGACTTGCACAAATCTCTGAAAAGGAGACATAAGCTCATCTTCAGGGCAGATAAGTCCGCCTGACTCTAGGCCACTTACTAATTGAATATATTGCAGAGAACGCAACATCCCAGAGGGCGTCCTGGATTTCCAGGGCATGCCCTGGAGAGTCTGGGTGAGCATGAGTAGCTTGCTGTGTGCCTGTCCCTCTTTCTCAAGAGCTCGTTGCTACCATCCTGTCTCATGCCAGGAACTGCCTTTATCTGCTCAGCCTTACCTTAAAAGTAATTAACTCCCTGCAAGGTGGCAGCCAGGAGTGCCCCAGCATCCTTGTGGCTGTTGGCCTGGCTTGGCTGAAGACACTGCACTGCCTGTGGGTAGCAGCTCTGCAGAAGATGCCAAAGCAGCCGGAGACAAGGAAGATGGCCCCTGTGGCACTGGCATTTGTTAATCAGTTAGTCACAGCTGGTAGCCATCCTGTTCTCCCCTTCCTTCCCCTGGTCCCTCAGAAGTATGGGAATTAAACCTCCCAGACAGCGAGGATGAGCAGCTTACCCTGTTCTTGCAGCCCCCCCACTTCCTCATGATGCCTGGCAAAGAGGAGAGCCTTGCTGTTTCCTCTTTACCTTCAAATGTTACCTCTTTACCTGCAAATGCAGGATGAGCCGTGGGTACAAGAATGTGCCATCTTTGGCAGGGAGTTGCTCCCAGACTGCTGCCCTGGGCTCTGAGCTCCTGTGAAAGGACTCAGCTCCTGCTGCTGGGACTTGCAGAGCCTCCTCACAGCTTCCTTCTCCCACACCTTCCTCCTCAGGTATTCTTGGGTCCAGACCATGGTGGGGTAGGGAAAAGAGCAATGTAAAATTAAAAAAAAAAAAGCTTTGCAGTCTCATCCAAGTGGTCCATAGTGCCTATGACCAAAACCCACATGAAACTGCAGGGACAGCACTTGCCAGCTCAGTTGGAAGGTTGGGCTGGTTGTTGGGTATTGGGCTTCAGGCTGTGCATTAAGGATAGGCTGGGCCGGGTTCAGCTCTGAGGTCCCTACACTCTCATATGACTGTTGCAGTTACCTGATGTCTGACTGTGTCTTCTATCAACTTATTATTTGCCTTCTGAAAGCCCTATACAAAGTCCTGTACAACCAGGGTTACCTGGTGAGGGTGTGTAAGCAGGCTAATCCGTAAGGGATGGCAGCCTTTTTCTGGAAGCCCCCATGATGACACCTGCTACTTCAAGATACCCTCTTTGATCCTTGGTCCCATTGCATGCACAAGCCTGATTTCACCCCAGCTGAGCTGAGACACAAAAGCAAGGTGCTGCCCATCCTCTGTTCCCTCTAGCTACTTCCATGAGATAATTGTGACTTTAGCAGTGCTGCAGCTCGACTGGGGGACTAACAATGAGGTTGTGGCTTAAACTGCTTATTGTTGGTGGTTGGGTGAACGTACCCATGTGAGACAAACAGGCTGGAATTTACTGTAGTAAGCGTTTCCTGTTGTTTCAGCTAGTGAGACTGGGACAGCCTGTGGAGTCTTAGGGTATTCGTGCACCAAGGCCTGCCTCTTGGTGTCATAGGACATCTTGAGCTTCCCTGCCAAGTCCTGAGCAAGAGTCACATGTGTGGTGCATCATTGTTAACGCTCCTGAGATGTGCATGTTCTGCCATGTTGCTGATTTTTCTTCTCTCTCACCTTCCTCTCCTCCTACAGCTGTTATGGCCTTTCTCTTTGATTTGAAAGATCTTGTTGACCTCATGTCTATCGGGACCCTCCTGGCTTACTCCTTGGTAGCAGCCTGTGTGTTGGTACTGAGGTAAGAATGTAGAAGCTTTGTCTCTTTTGTCACACAAGAGAGAATGCCACACAGCAGTCAGATGCCCTCATGGTTTCTATGGGCACATCTCCAGTTACAGGCATGTGAAGAGCTTGTTTCTTTAAGCTTATGGGGAATTGTGGTAGTTGGATCTACAAGGAGGTTCTCTGAACTTGGTTAACCCTTGTTCCATGCCAGTCCTGCTGTGCTCAACTCTGAGTGCCCCAGGAGATGCGCCAAGGGGTATGGAGGAGAGGTGTGTGATCCTGGATGCATGCCTTGTCATCACTCTTGTCCCCTGTGGGGATGCAATTTCCTTTTGAAAGGGGATTCGAGATGAAGTCTAGCAGCAGGAAAAGAACTGAGCATGTGTTTGTAGGATCAGTGCCTTAAGTGTGTGTGTTTTAGAAGTGCTGAGCTCCCACAGCTTCCCAAACCTAAGCTAAAAATCTAGGGTCTTCAGTACTTGGTACCTTAGAGACAACAGCACTTGACTCATGAAAACAGTGTCTGAAGATCATGTGACTAAAAAATACCTTTGTGTGTTGAATGACTTACTCAGAATCAGATGGAGGCTTTCACAGCAATTGCACTGAACTAAGAACAGTCTTGCAGTAGGTGAAGGGCTAGTGCTTTTCTGTAGTACCATTGCTTTGTGTTTGTGCTCTCTGCCCTCCCCTTGAAAATTCTTGCTGACTTACCTTGTCTGCCTTAAGTTTCCTGATTTCCCACCCTGCTCTTTTCCTCAGAGCTAGAAATGGCTTTTTAATTTGTTTTTGCAAGCTGCTGTACTTACTGCATGACATTTCTCCCATCATGGGTTGGCAGAGCTGACAGCCTGTCTTGTAGTGGCCTGGGCAGCTGATTTGTCTGCCCCTTGACTGCTTAATGATGTAGCAGCTGAATTGTTTCCAAAGCTGTAAGATCCTGCCACTAGTTTCTTGCTGTGGCTGGACCCAGGGATTTCATTGCATTTCACAATTCCAAGTGTTTAACAAATGCCTCATTGTGAACACGTTCCCACAGGAACAATTTTAAGGTGACTTTCAAAGTGGTCCTGTCCTTTAGTCAGACTTGTGGCTGAGTCACCGGCAAAACGTTCTGTAACAAAGAGCTGAGGCTGGAAGAGTGCTTTTTTGTTTTTGAATCCACATGGTTGTGTGTCACAGCCCTGTTGAATGTGCTGTCCACGCATGCAACAGCCATTCTTGCTTCAGCTCTTCCTTCCCTGTGTGGCAGCAGACAAGCTGGCGGATGAGCCTGGGATGGAGGAGTACAGGGCACCAGGAATGTTGCTGCAGGGTGTGATAGCTACAGAGCTGTTAGCTCAGCCACCTCTATGCCAAAATGCAAGAGCTGAACTGCCACAGATGACACAATAGCCTGGTTGTGACCATCTGCCTGTCCCTCTGCTGTTTCCCTCTCCTGTCACCCAGTCATGTCTTGGTGATGTAGATGACAGGGTTCATGAAAGGGACCTCTGTCCACTTTAAAACACTTAATGTTACAACCAAGCTGTAGGTGATAGGAGCTGGCCATATTTGCTTACATGATAATGATGTCATTCCTCGAATTTCCCTTTGAAGCAGAAGGGTATAGATGTGACTTGGGCCTGTTCTGGTGCTTTAGAGGTCTAGTGTGCAGCTGTGACTATCTGCGTGGCTCTTAAATGAGTGGTACCCCCACTTAAAAGCCAAACTAACAGGCTCTTTGTGTCATTTCCTAGATACCAGCCAGAGCAGCCTAACTTGGCATACCAGATGGCTAGGTCGACAGAGGAGACAGATAATAATGAGTCTGTGAGCACCAGTGAGTCACAGGCTGGGTTTCTGCCAGAGGAAGAGAAGTTTTCCCTCAAAGCCATACTGTGTTCCACAGATACGGATCCTTCCAAATTCTCTGGTTCGGTGGTGAACATCTCAACCTTCATCATTGGTAAGCACTGGGCAGTGTGTCTCTGGGGCAGTGAGTCAGCTGGTACGGCTTTGTACTCACCATGGTGGGAAAACTCACCTCCTTGATGCGATTTTGATGAGCTCTTGTAATGGCCAAAGTAACTGAAGATCTACAGATCAAGTTTCTGACTTAAAAGGAAATCCACAGATGGGGTGTGTGGGGCTGTATAGTGGGAAAGGCATATCTGTTATGGTTAGGGTTTTTGTGAGTTGCTGTTTTGTTTGTGAGCTTTCAGATTCTGCTTTGCCTGCTTGTGATTTGTTCTTGGGTTTTCCCTGTATCTAAAAAAAAAAAAATATATATATATAAAAATCAGTAACCTTTGGTGTCTGTTCACAGGTTTCCTTATTGTGGGTATCTGTATCCTGACTTCCCTTGAGCCAAACATTCTGATAAACATTGTACAGATTATTGCTGCCATCCTTGTTGTCACTATCATCTTCATTATACGGAAACAGCCTGAAAGCAAAACCAAACTCTCCTTTAAGGTGAATGTCCTGGGACATGTAGCTAGAAAAGAGGTGTCTGGGAGGTGGTTTGAGGAGGAAGTGCATGTGTTGGCCTGTATCAGAAAGGGGGGCACTGGCCAAATGGATATGCATAGAATATAGGTGTGATGTGAACTTTTCTATCCAGAAGCTGGAAGGGCAGAACCTGCTGCAGAGGTGTGGCTGGAAGGGATGGGCAGGACCCTGCTTTTGAAAGCAAATGGTTTTAGGACAGGGAAGAGACGGAGACTGGAGGAAAGGGGATGGTTGTGAAGGGCCACATTAGATCGTGGATACAGAAGGAGAAAGAACTCAAGAAGTAAACTTGTGAGTGAAGATCTAATGAGTACTTGTTAAAAGGCTCTAAGAAAGTGCACTTTCATGTCCTCCTTAGTCCCCATGGAGGCTAAGGGATGACTATTCTCTCTTAAATAGCCTTAAGTATGAGGAAGTCTGTTGTTTTCCTGCCCTCTCTAAGCACGCCACTCTTTCTATATTAAACAAACACTGGAGTGGATTTTTTTCCCAGTGTAATCCTGCAAGTCATGCTTATCTTATTGATTTCAGGTAGTTCCCCAATTTATTAAATTAATTTTGGATTATAATTCCATCCTCTAAACTGCTTTAATTTCAATTGCTCTTCAGTTAAAGTTTTTCAGTAAATTCACAGATTTTAATAACTTAATACAACCAGAATTTTCCAAGGTGGTGTTTGCAGCTTATTTTGGGGTTATGGTCCCAAAAGTGGAAACAGAAGTGTCCAGGAGCAGAAAACTGAGGAACTCTCATTTAGATCTTATTTTCTGAACTTGCTTCTGAGGAGGTCTGCTCACCTTTCACTCAGGATATTTTACCTCCTTTTTTTCCCCATAGCTACTACCCTGTCCAAGAAAAAAGAAAATTATACCTGCCACAGCTAAATCTATAATCATAAAATCATAGAATCATTTAGGTTGGAAAAGACCTTTAAGATCATCAAGTCCAACCATTAGCCCAGCACTGCCAAGTCTACCACTAAGCCATGTCCCTCAGTGCCACATCTACGTATCTTTTAAACACCTCCAGGGATGATGACTACACCACTTCCCTGGGTAGCCTGTTCCAATGCTTGACAACCTTGTTTGTTATCTCCTTGCTGTTCTTTGGGAATTTACAACCTGACTGTGATTTTTCTCCAAAATCACTCTGGAAATCCAAGGCTGACCTAGTTGGTTTTGTGGGGTTTTTTTTTTTGGTTTTTTTTTTTTTTTTTTCTTTGTGGGGTTGGTTGTTTTTTTTGTTTTGTTTGGTTTTTTTTTTTTGGGGGGGGGGTTGGGGTTTTTTTTGTTTTGGTTGTTTGGTTGTTTTTTTTTTAATAGGCAATTTTTCTCACTTCTCCAGTCTTCAGAGACTTTACCAGTGTACCAAGAGTTCTCAGAGTTGCTTATTTAATAGTTGAAAGATCACTCCTGCAATCTCTGGGCAGATAACTCATCTACCTAGGGAAATTTTATTTGTCTCTACTGACTTGACAAAGCCAAATTTAGAAAAATACTCTTCTTTTCTTTTCTTGTGTGCCTATCCCCTTTCTCTAATGATGTGAGCAGCTACTTTACATAACTTTTTTTTGCAAGCTTAAATCTAGAAAGGCCTACATTTCAGCCTGTTTGTTTTTGTAAATCTCCTTTTCCCTTAGGAGTGAAGTTCACTTTCTACTTAGTTCTACCATATTCAGAAACTTTTCTATTATTGTAATTTGTCTTGTTTGATTTTATATTTGCAGTGCTATTTTTTGTATACTTATTTTTGGATTTTGGCTTTACTGTCTCATTCTTTGATTCTCAGACCTCTAAGGCATTCTTGGTACAGCTGTAGTCATCTCTTACAGTATGTGCTGGTTTTCTTTGCTTTGGGATAAAATGCTGTCTACTGCTTCATTACCTTGATGCCTGCTGGATGAAGTTCCTCAGGTCCCTTCTCTGATATTCCCCTTACCTTCATCTCTTGGTGTTCAGTAGGTTCCTGTCATGATATAGTCCTTGGTTTTTACTCTTCTCTCCTTTGCCCCACAAGTATTTAGTATTGCCACTAAAATTTGCCTCTTGCCTCCTTCTAGACCACAAAACAAGCTTTTAAAACAGGTGAACAGCATCGTTCACATCCCCCTCCTATGGTGGACTGATGTCCTTCTTTTGGGTTTAACCTTGCCTTTTCTCAGATATGGCAGCTGAAGAGTTGGTAACAGCCATCACTTCCCATTTACAGGGGATGTACTGTTTTTTCCTGTTAATCATGCCTGTGCATGTAACATACCCCTCGTTCTTTTTCAGGTCCCTTTTTTGCCCTTTCTTCCTGTTGGGAGTATTTTTGTGAATGTTTACCTCATGATGCAGCTAGATGCAGGCACATGGATCCGGTTTGCAATCTGGATGCTCCTAGGTAAGTCAGAGTGGAAAATGCTATGTTCAAAGTTACTAGATTTTCTTAACCATAAATTTATTGTAGCATTCCAGGGAGGGATTCTGTACTCTCATCATCCTTGGGCAACCCCGGTGACTTGACTGAAGCCATTTAGGCAGCATTTAAAAGCTTTTTTTCAAATTCAAGGGTCTTGAAGCATTTGTGTGGACAAAACAACAACCCATGAACCATCTTATGGGTCTTGTTGCCAACAAGAAACCATAGAGCATTTCTCGTTGGCTGGCCTTAAGCTGCTGTCCAGGTGGAGGGGCTTGTGCTTCTTGAGCTGAAGAAGGTGAACTGCATCCCAAGATCCCAGCAGCCATGTAGATAAGGCTGGATTGTCTGAAATGCTCAAATCAGGATCCCATTTGGGGCTGGGATAGATTGACTTTTAAAGGCTGGTGCCTGTGTTAATGGCTTTTTCCCTAAGGAAGGTGGTGGCTGTCTGCTAGAAGCTAACCATGAGGGTGGCTGGACTTACATTGGTATAACTTGTGAGTAGAGGTTTCTCTTTCCTTACAGAGCTAATGGTGCCCTCTTCCTTGGCTTCCACAGGCTTTGTCATCTACTTTACCTATGGAATATGGCATAGCGTGGAAGCCAGCTACGCAGTCTCAGCCGAAGCGGAGAGAAACACAGACACTGGCTCAAACAGCTGTAAATGACTGTGTTTGGCTTACGGGCGACTGAAGAACGGCTGCACTGAAAGGAACTTTGTGGTGGGGATCCTGAGCCAGATTACACCTGTAATCAGTAATGCAGGAATAAGGAATTGAAATGCAGGCCTTCCCAACTCGGTTGCTGCAGCTTGCAGTTTGTTTAGCAGCACAGTTAAAAGGGACCACAAGATGAAAAGACACAACTCTGGCATACTCCTAGCAGCACTGGCAGCTCATCTGGGGTGCTTTCTTCTCTCCCTCTCCTGTTTTGTTTTTTTTCCCCAGTGTGTAGAAAGAGAACTGCTTCTGTGTGCAAATGCTGCTATGAAACCAGGCCTCACAAATGTCTTTCTTTCAGTAGCCCCAGGAATTACCTTCTCACAGATACTCTACTTGATAATACATGGAACAGATTTTGCAGTGCTGCTGTCAGGCATAGACCAGGATCCATCCTTCACCCTATGTGAGCTGTACCCTCTGTGTATGCACACACACAAAAAAAAAGGCTGTCACCAAACACTGGATTTCACCCGGTTAAGAAAGTACTTGCAAGATTTGCATTCTTTAAAGTATCAGGTCTTAAATTTTTTGGTTTATTTAACTGGGTTTTTTAATTACGTGTTCTCATTCTTTAAAGCACGTCAGTGCTGTGAAATGTTGGGAAGGTGTGTGGTTGCTGATTGTAAGGTAAGTGATCGCTCGCCAGCACACAGGTAATGCCAGCAGGTGTTTCTCCTGACTGTACATTCCATAGAGGAATGGCCAGCTTTAGTCAGGAAACTTTGTGGTTCAAGTATGGCAAAGGCTTGAAAACAACGGGTGTTTCCAAAGAGTAGTCCCGCCTCTTTGTCTCAGAAATCACCAGTGGTGTGGCTGTAGTGGTAGGGTGGCCAGCAGAACTGAGCCAGCTCTGACAACAAGTGGAGCCCTATTTTCCTCCATTCTACATCAGTTGTGTGTGCTGGCTGCCTTAGCAAAGGATTTGGCTGTGATACTTAGGTTCGGCATTGGCAGGTGCAGCACATTCCTGCCCTGGGAAGGGAAGCACAGGAGGATCCTCAGAGGCATGAAGTTCTTACATGAGCAGTGCCTGGTGTCTGCCCCCTGCCCAGGGGAGGCTGTGGGGGTGTGCATGGGCTTCTCACTCCTGGCAGAGCATGCAGCCCAGAAAACACCACTAAGCTCTAGAGTCTGATTTACTGAGGGGAGCTTTCCCTTAGGGGCTGGAGAGCATGTCCAGAGCCTGCCTGCAGCGAAGGTGGGGAATTTGGAGTTGAGACCAGGATCTGCATTTGATTGGCAATGCCTTGGTTTTGGCTGTAAGATTATTTTTTTGTTTTAATTCTCTCTAATAGCTTTCCCTAGCCAAATTAATCCACTACCCTGAAAAAGCTTATTAAAGCACCGTGAAGGTGAGCTATGCCCAAGTAATGCCACTGATTTAAATTAACACTTCAGCTTGTACTGAAAAACAAATCATAGAATTGTAGAATGGTTTGGGTTGGAAACCGACCTTTGAAGATCATCTGGTCCAGCTTACTTGACATCAGCAGGGACGTCTTTAACTAGATCAGGTTGCTCAAAACCCTGTCCAACCTGCTCTCAAACACTTCTGGGGTTGGAGCATCCCAGATAGATACTGCAGAAATCTCCTTTTCCAATGTGAGTGGATGCTTTCCTAAGTGTCCTTTGTACTACTGCCTCTGAACACTGGACAGTCTTTGTCAGCATGGCTCTTGCTGATGTAGCAACGGGCTCTTGTACCTGTTATTGAGTTGGAGAACTGAACAGACCCCTACATGACTTGCCCAGGGTCTCACCAGGCATCTGATGCAGCAGACAGGGGAATCAGACCATCCCCTGGGTTACATGGCTGGATTGTGGACCATTTCTCACATGTTTCCAAGAGACTTTACAGCCTTTCCACTCACTGAAGGGTTTTAATCATGGTTTGATTCTAGTACACTGGGAGGCTTTTCATGGCAGGGTTGGAATTTGAGGAAGTGAAGGCAGTGTGTTCACTGCCTCCCAGGTGCACTTCAGGGTGTGTTGTGAGTGCAGCTTCCCCCACAAATGAAGCTGGGGTCTGCTCCAGTTGCCAGGTCTTGACCATCCACCAAACCTTTGCTCCTTGTGCATATACAAAGTCTTACTCAAGAAGGGAGAGATGACTATAGAAATTAAAAGCCAGTAAGTTGAAGTCTATTTTGTTTAAACACAGGCAAGGTCAACACACTCCACAGCCTCACAAAAGGCACTGAAAATGTGGCGGGAGTGCAACAAGGTGAAAATGAAAAGGACTGAAAATCAGAAAGGATCAAAGTTTCCTATTGTGCTAAAAATATAAGGATATTTTTCTCTACCTGCTTACCAGCTTCTGTTCAATGAAAACTTGAAGCTTGTGTCCTTGCCAAAGCTTCATCCATGCTGAGCAAGCCAGGGGCCTGGTGAAAAATCTTTCAGAAGGATGTTGTCAGGCACATTCCTGAGGTGGGGTAGGACCTGGCCCCTTTTTAATCCTTGTGGCAAAGCCTGAGCAGCTCTGTGGCTCTCAGCAGGAGGGCAGGGTGGAGGGGACAGAGACGGGGTTGTTGAAACTGAGTGAACTGGAACACGGGGGAGTTCAGGTAGTTGCTGATGGGCCTGCACCACTGGCAGAAATGTTCTTGTTGCCGCATGCTGCAGCATGACACTTTAATGGAAACATTGCAGGCAACACTCTGTTCTGGGAGCCCCAGTCTGGGAAGCATCCTAGAAAATGAGCCCATGGAAACTCATAGCATGTGAGCCACTGTCAGGTAACACAGCTGACTAGCCCTGCTGCCAGGAAGCTAATGACTCTCTGGCTTCAGTCTTTACCTTAATGGGGTAACCGTCTTTGTTTGCCGTTCATCCCAGTTTCCGTGTGCACAAAAAACACTGTGAGACATCCTGAGCTGTATGCGTCAGCCCACAGGTGCACTGGTGCATGGATTTATTATCAGGAATATATTACACTTATCTGTACATCATAATTGAAATAATACAAACTCTTCCTGTAATCATCAGCCACATAATAAATGGGACCACAGAACTCCTCCTGCATGGGAAACTGTACAGAGGCTCCTCAATGTCCATGGGACACAACCACCATCAGTGCACAGACAAAATACCTGGTTTTGTACTTGATAGTTTTTCCTTTTCTCCCCCCACCTGCTACCACCACAAGCCTTTGCTGCTGTGCATCAACTGAGTCAACCCATCTGTGCCAGCAGTTGCTGGAGGTGCCATCCCACCAGGGCCAAATGCTACCTTCTCATAATAAAAAGAAGTTTTCCATGCCCCCCGCTCACTGCTGGCTCTCCTGCCGTCCCACGGCTGATACCTGCTCCCAGTGCCCCTCTCTGGAACCTCTTGGGAGCAGCTGTAGGCAGGTTTTATTGCTGCTACACCCTTTTGCATTGAGTAAAGGTTAATGAAATCAAACAGCTTCCTTAAAGACAGAGTTGATAAAACCCTCTCTGCTTCCTGCTGGCTACGTTCCCTCTCCTGCCAAAGGCCATCCTATTTCCAAATGAGAATGTGCCCACAGTGGCCGTGGCATTCGGGAAATTTCCAGCCCTGCAAAAGCAAACCCGTCCCCGTGCTTGTCTTTGAACAGGAATGGCCAAGGAGCATGGGCTAGAGGTATGGCCCCTATCCTGCTGGGAATGCCAAGGTCACCTTGCATGCTTCTAACTCCCTGGCAAGAGCAAGGTTTACCAGCTTGGTGGTGCACCCAGGGGTCCTTCATTCCCTGGGAATGGCTGCCCCATTCAGGGGCTGCTCCCTCCCACTGTCTGAGTGACCTGGGCTTTTCTTTTGCACCTACTTCAGCATGCAGAGGCAAAGAAAGACAGGACAGAGGAAAAGTATAAAAAAGGAATCACCTTTTTTGGGGAAAAAAGTCTGTGTTTCTGGGCTTGCACCAGAAGGAGCCACTCTTCACACCCCCCACAGGGACAGGTTGCTGTGTCCCTCTGGTTAGGCAGAACTTCCTGCAGCTTTGCTAGTGCTTGGGCAGGCCCCAGAGGGTGTGCCAAGGAAGAATCCAGTGGGAGGCAGGACTGAGGGGCAAAAATCAGATGGGAAAAGGATTGGCAATGACACCAAATGATGATGGGGGTGGATTCAGTCCCAGTTTTCCACTATAAAAGCCCCACTCCCAATTCACTGCTGGAAGCATTTCTTGCATATGGCCTTAAACCAACAAAGTGATAGGGAAAGCACCAGATACAAAGGGGAAAGATGAATAAATTACAACAGGTTCAGCCAGCCTGTCTTGGGCCAATAATATGCTTTAGTGCATTTAAAGTTTAGAGTAGCATCAAGGTAACAACTCCATTTTTTACAAAGGTTAAAAAGGAGAATCCTAGAAACTACCAACAAGCCACTCTGACTAATCTGATGGCCTTCTGCAATGGTGTGACTGTGTTGGTGGATGAGAGATGAGCAACTGATGTCATCTAGCTGGACTCTGCAAGGTATTTGATGTAGTCCCACACAACATCCTTGCCGCTAAACTGGGGAGATGCAGCTTTGGTGGATGGAAGCTGGAGATGGAATTGGCTGGATGGTTGCATCCAGAACAGCTCCATGTCTAAATGGTGATCAGTAAGAAGTGGTGTCCCTCAGGGGACAGTACTGGGGCCGGTACTGTGTAATATCTTAAATGACGCAGACAGTGGGATCAGGTGCATCCACAGCAGTTCTGTGAATGACACCAAGGTGAGTGGTTCAGTTGGTACACCGGAGGGAAGGGATGCCATCCAGGGGGATCTGGGCAGGCTTGAGAGGTGGGGCCATGTGAACATCATGAGGTTCAACAAGTGCAAGGTCCTGCACCCAGGTCGGGGCAACCCTTGGCATGAATGCAGGCTGAGGGATGAAGAGATTGAGAATAGCCCTGCTGAGAAGGGCTTGGAAATACTGGTGGATGTGAGGCTGGACATGAACCAACAATGGGTGTTCAAAGCCCATAAAGTCAATTGTATCCTGGGCTGCATACAAAGCACCGTGGCCAGCAGGACAAGGGAAGGGATTCTGCCCTTCTACTCCACTCTTATGAGATCCAGCTTGGAGTGCTGCATCCAGCTCTGGGGCTCCTGACATAAGAAGGATATGGGCATCTTGGAGTGGGTCTAGAGGAGGGCCACAAAGACCTTAGAGGGCTGGAGCACCTCTTCTGTGAAGACCAGCTGAGACAAGTTGGAGTTGTTCAGCCTGGAGAAGAGAAGGCTCAGGGGAGACCTTTTAGCAGCCTTCCAGAACCTCAAGGGGGCCTATAAGTAAAATGGGGAGATTTTTTACCAGGGCCTGTAGTGATAGGAAGGGGACAACAGCTTTAAACTGAAAGAGGATAGATTTAGATTGGACATAAGGAAGAGAATTTTTACAATGAGAGTGGTAGGTTACTGGAACAGGTTGCCCAGAGAAGTTGTGGATACCCCATTCTGGGAACTGTTCAAGGCCAGATTGGATGAAGCTCTGAGCAACCTAGTCTAGTGAAGTGTCCCTCCCCATGGCAGTGGGGGCTGGACTAGATGGTCATAAAGTTCCCTTCTAACCCAAATCACCCTACGAGTCTGTGATCTCACTGTATCAGAATTATATTGGTGGAATGAAAGATGGCAGTGCTGTAGGTATTGCAAATAGCTGTGCAGTTAGCAAGAATCAAAGTGATTAAAGTCATACTTGGCAAGAAGGGGCTTTGTGTGCATGTGTGTTCTAGGTATCTATTTTACTTTCAAGTTGTACTTGCTGGACACACTAAAATCTAGCAGTGCATTTCAACAGTAGTAGCTGGTGTGGCATGATCTATTCTAAAAAGATGCTCAATTTACTCAGTATCACAGTACCATGCAAAAGCTGCTACAAAAATAAATTTCTCTAAAAAGGAGAAAAAAAAATCATCTTTCTTTTTAACACTGTGGAACAGGCCACAGGTGCTTTGATGGTGGTTGAAGCTGTATCTAAGCTGCAGTCTGTGAATCCTGAGTACTTCCCAGGAAAGCTGAAGCACAGCTCCCATTCTAGCAGGATGGCAGGGCTGTGCAATGCCACCCCTGTGGGTGCAGGGCCTGCTGGTGCCACCGCACACCCGGGTGGGAAAGCCACCGTCCCTGCAGCACTCCTGCACCTCAGGGATTTTCTCCAGGTACTGCCTCCCTGCTAACTTTGACCCTAGTGCACAGAGCAGGCCTGCATGCAGGCTTTTTGCCCTAAGCTGGGTAGAAAAGCATCCCACAGATCTCTTTGTTTTTTAAATTATGCTCAGGGATATTTTTATCTTGTTAGCAATCCCCATGAGGGCCCTGCAGACAGTATCACCCCAACTATTCCTCGGCCTCACCATCCCCTCACAGCTGGGAAGTCGCCCCAAGGATGAACATTTTTGCTTCTAGATGGGAAAATTAAAGGTAGTTTAGCCACTCATTTCCATGAACCTTCAAAGTGCTCTGTAACTTTGGGTAAGCTGTAGCAATGTGAAATAATGCAGATATGTGGAAGGAAAGAAATTCTGAGCTCATTTGCACCTATGAAGTTGGCTATGCTCTATTTCGCATTTGAGGTGGAAGGAAGCTAGAGCCCTAGCAGGTGCCCAGTATCTCATCTTACTATTGGAAACCTCTCATCCAGCAAAGGTCAAGGATAAACAACTTATTTTCTCCTTTTTGCTTCTGGGACTTGAAATAAAACAAAATGGACAGAAACCTACAGTCAGAGATTTTGATTGCATCCTAACCACAACAAGTTAAAACAAGATAAGATCTGACTAGGATTTAAAGACACTAAAATTGAACCATGTTAACCAGTAACCTCTACCTAATTTGCTAAAACCCTCAGTTTTCTCATCTCTAGCCTATCTCCACTTACGATATCAATGCTGAGAGTTAAAAAGCAGGGGATGGTATGCATATCTTTTCTGGTGCTCAATGCAAAGGTGATGGTTTCAAAGGCAGTACTGTCTTAGAATTTCAAATTCGCTGGTGTTCATGTTACATAGAGTACCACTTGGTGGTCACTTGGAAGGCGCTTCTACTTCTGTGTAACTTTCTTCTAGGTTGGATATAAATATTCCTGGGAGGCTAAACAGAACTGCATTTTGTTTAGATACAAGTCTTAGGCACGAGTTAGAAAACTGCTGACTGTAGTGAAAATATATCAGCACTTAGTAGTATCCAATAATATAAAAAAATGCAATTCAGAACATCTGCAACTACATATATATGTGTGTGTGTCTATATATAGGTATAAAGGTATAATACATACATGTATATAAACACAGACACATATACAGAAATATTCACAACTTGACTATATTTATAACTAACCTGAAATACTGCAGCAGAAGTTCATTCTGATGAACCATTAATAGAGCATTTCCCAACTTTTGGCTCTAACCATAGTTAACATGTTCACACATCAAACTAAACCTTTTGCTATCCTAACTTTCTGCTGTTCTAGCTCTTGGCTATCTGTTTTGCTACCCTAATCAACATGTCAGAACCAAGAGCTTCTACATGGAGACTATAGGAGTACCCTACCTAGTGTAAAGCTATGCAGCTACTGAACATGCAGCCATGAACCCCAGGCGCCTGTTGATGGTAGTACTTCCTTGGATGGTAACAATTTGCAGACTGGAAATGCATAAAAGGCAGGGAACCTTCAGCACACAGCTGCCCATTCATCGCCGCAAGGTTCTGACTTCCGCTGGAGAGGAATTCCCTGATGAGCAGCGATAAAAAGGAGTGGACGGTGCGGGTGGGAGTTTGACAGGGCTCACAGCATCTCCCTCCTGCAGCTTCCAGAGGAGCTCCTCGTTAGTCCTGCTGAGCTTCTTCTTCTCCTCCACTTCTTTCTCAACGTATTCTTGAAGATTTGCATTCTCCTCCGACAATTGCCTGGAGATAGAAGCAGGACAATATGTAAGGCATTCCAGGGCAAAGGTGGTGTCATTCATGGAGCCATGGCCAGGCAGGACACTGAGCACCTCCTCCCCTCCTCTCCTATCCCCTTCCCCTGCCCCTAGGGCTGCAGCTGAGCTGCTGAAGCTGTGGCACAGCTGTCCCCAGATGTCTTCACTGCTGGGTGAGAAAGGCATCTCCACAAGTCATAGCTTCCCCTCTGAGTCTGATTCTGCTTCCAGATGCACCTGTGTCTTTGCTCTACATCTCTTTGAGGCATCTCAGCGGCCAAAGCTTAGGTGGGATGAGCCCCAGCCTTTCTCCCTGGCCTTGTGGCACTTGTGGAGTGTGAGAGTGCAAAGAGGGGTGGCAGCAACTGCATCCATGATTTTTTCAACTCTCTGCTAGGGCATGTAAAGGAAAAGCAGTCTGGCCTTTCCATGCTCCTACTTTTAGCTGATGTCCTGATGCAGGACACAGCTCAGCTTAAAGGCTTTCCCTCTACTCCATGAAAGGTCATGAGGTTATGGGTCCTGCTCTAACTCCTTCCTCCTTGATCCCAAAATAGCCTCTATTCCTGACTGCAACACTAGAGAAACTTCACCAGCAATGACCAGGGAGGTGTTCTCCCCAGAATGCCCAGTAACTTGATGGCTTTCTGGGAGCTGGGGCATGGAAATCTCCTACGGGCACAACAGACTTCATGAGTCTGCACTCATCAACCAGGTGACTGGTTTTGAAACAAATGGGGCAGGGCAGGTAGACTGTGGGACCTGAACAAGACATGTTTTGGGCATGTGCTGACAACACTTACGTCCCAAAGGATGCATGCAGGAGCACCAGGCTTCTGCAGCTCCATTACACTTGGGCAAGAGTCAGCTCCTGATGTGATCAATCTGTGGCAGCTCTGGGCAGGCATCTAACCTGATTTACTAGCAATTTAAGATTTTATAGAAGTGAACAGGGAGGAACCTAACCTTCCCTTAGGTGTTTTCAGTGTTCAGCAGCAGCTGGGTGTAGATTTTGGATGCATAAAAAAAAAAAATCTGTACAAGTCCTTTTCTGGGTGTAGCTTGAAGGCTGTAGCAGATGTCATGGACTGCCATGACATAATCAAAAGCCTATCAGAGGGTGGGGCTGGCATTTCAGATTTTGTTTAAAAGACATTTTTAAAGAATTTCTGCTTTTTTAGCCTTGATTCCTACAGAAATGTAGCTCAGGTAATCAAGAATATGTCTGTTTCTTCTCCCAGTCCCTGAAAGTTCTGAACTGTGGAGCAGTGGCTAGAAGAGTCACCTTGATTTCTTGGGTGTTGGAAACTATCATTCTTCAGACATCCCCAGTCCAAAGGACCAAAACAACAAAAAAAAAAAAGCTGATTGATTTGGAGGGAGGATCTGAAATGTTGGGAGATCAGATGATTTATTTAAGTGCTTGGGGAAGTCCCAGCAGGGGCTCTGTGGAACTCCCACATCCAAAACTGGGTCATGATCTACCTGCAAGGCTCTTGCCCTTCCCTTTGTACCTGCCCTTGGCTGTAATTGGAAATATCTCTGTGGTGCACCCCTCAGCCCCCCAGTACTTCTGGGACCCACTCCTGACGGTGCTGCAGAGACTGGCTTTCTCTGGCTCCCCTCCCTCCTCTTGCTGCTGCTGCTGGGCTGCCACAGCTGCCTGGGCACCCAAACTGCAAGCTGGCAGAAATAGCTCTAATCTGGGGGCAGCTCCCTGAGCTCGTTCATGCTGCACTTCCCAGGCAGTGCCAGTAAAACAGAAATCAGCAGTCAGGGTGGTTACTGCTGCCAGGAAAATGCGTGCTTTAATAACTCCATCTTTAAAGCCCTGGCTGTCCCTATAGCTGCCCCACAGCTGTCCTCAAAGTGTTACTATTGAAACTCTCCTTGAAGTTGACTTTCCAGGCTGACCTCGAATTCAGAATTTCTCCTAAAAGGTATTTTTGAAAGCAGTACCTACAGAGTTGCAGGCAACAAGTAAAGTGCTGCAGCTGGTTGCCAGGAGGCAGTGGAGGGAGGGTGCTGTTTGCCCAGCCAGAGACAGGGAGCTGTAATGCAGAGCTGCCAAGCACTGAACCAGGCACCCTGGCTGCTGTCAGGCATGGAGAGAGACTGCCACTTCCAGGCCACGATTCGTCCAGCCCAAAAGCAGGTGTCTCAAAGTTGTCTGGTGAACTAGACCCTAAAAATAGCCAGTTTTCCTCCCCCAAAACAGAAATGCTGTTGGCACCCACCTCAGACAGCGAAATGTGTGTTACAGGTATTTACAATCAAGTGAGAGAAATAATAATCCTCACCCCTATCTGAATGTTAGTACAAGCAATGCTGCCTTTAAAGAATATCTGAATGCTGGAGACAATTTCAAAATGCTGAGTCATTAAGAAATGAGGCATGAGAAAGATTAAAACTAAAATCAGAGATGAGACACTGACAGTTTAAAAAATCAGCTAAAAATTAAATTTCATTTTGGCCAGTGGCATAATTTCTGGATGCAATGACAGCTAGGTAGCTGCAGTGCTGGGACAAGACCAGCTCTAGTTTCTCCCTCTGGCACTCCTCCCTTGGTCCAACTGTCGTCTCCAGCCTTACAGCATAATATAAACCCTCTGGGACAGGTACTGTCCTACCCTGCTCTTTGTATGTCACCTAACACAAGGAGCCTTGTCACCCTTGTCATGTTGTGACAAGGTTGCAAAAAGGCAGTGCTGATGAAAAACCTGCCAGAGGTTAATCCCACCTGGGTGAAATGGCACCATTAGGATGTCTTTCCCAAGATTTTCCCATTTCCCATCCTCATTACCCACTGACTAATGGGTCTCAGGCACTGATACTGAGATCAGAACCACTGGCAAGCTTGTTCTCAGCAGCATGTCAAAATCATGGAATTGCACAGATATATAGGCTTCCTTATGTTAAAGGAAGCAAACCCCAAAATAAAAATATTTTTTAATAAAAACAAGCAGAGCAGAACACCAATATACTTTCAGGAGGAAATAAGTTTTTCCCCTTCTGAAATAAGTACCAGCCTTGGACAGTTAAGACCTGGAGCCTCCTTTCAAGTTCAGACAGATTGCAAATACCAGCACAAACCTTGTTATGACAGTATTCTGCTCAATCCTGGCTCTGAGTTCTTCATTCTGCTGTTGCAGCATGGTGATTTTTTCTTCCAGTTTTAAATTTTTTTCAACCTGCAGCAAAAGAAGGTTTGTTAAGTCTGAAGAACACCCAGCACCTGATCCAATATAATTTGTTCTATATTAGTCTGTGGACCAACTTCTAAAATTTGAGGATAGGTGGAGGTGGTTTTCTTGATGGCAGCTAAGACTTAGAGATCTGACTCATACCACCACATCATACTGGTGAAATACCTGGGGCCATCAGCAGAGCACTGAGCAGGGACAGACCTGAACCAGCCCTTACTTCTAACTGAGGAGGAATGCCTTACTTTTGTTCAGCACAAGTAGATATTTTCCTCAGTGGTGCCCCCACAACTTTTGTCCCCCAAGGAGTCAGCATTACCAGATGTTGGAGAAAGTGCTGGTGACGCTTGAGGAGCATGAGGATACCCAGCATGGAAAGTTGTCCAGCACTGTGGTAAGAATGTTCAGTCTAGTGATGGAGGAGGAGTGCAAGATGGTATGATGTACATCTTCCAGACATTACAGTCTGACATCCATCTTCCAGGATTATGATTCCTCAGTTATGGAAAGAGTCACCCACGAGGGCAGATGATGCCCAGCAGCAGCCTTAGAGTATTGCTGCATTCTCATGAGGTGGGCTGGCCTCTGGAGACTCTTCTCACTACTGCTGACAACGGCAGCTTAAATGGCAGGCTTAAACCAGACATTTAACTTTAAGCTGTAATTAATTGAAATTAATCCTACACCAAGCACAGGTAGCTTTTATTCAGCACAGTTCAAGTGCAGAGTTTGAGGACATCAGTAGCAGTGTATTAGAACACCAGTACGATGTTTACAGGCATGTTCCACAGCCTCAGGTGCCCTGTTTTCCCCAAGCTTTGAATTTTACATACTTTATCACCTTAGTTCTTGGTTTCTCAGCAGTTTCAATTTTGCTGAATTCAACACTTTTGAAAGAAAACAAGATAGCACAGGCTAACCTTATCTCTATGTGAGCTCGGTTATTGAATTTCACAACCTTTTATAAAGAACCAAAATATTGTGCACTGGGGACAGCAATAACTCACACTTCATGGTGGAGACATCAGTTTTAGGTTGTGTTTTCTGGTCTATGCAGGTAATTGTAAAGGATATTCCTGATTCTCAGATATTCTGGTCTGTCCCTGTATATTGTGTTAGAGCAGCACATGGATTCTGGCCCTGTTTTGAAATGGTCTGAGACAGGAATCACCATCATGGGCTCTCTCTCTGCTTCTTCAGTAGTTTTCACAAGCAGTAGCTATGCCATCTTCATTTCCAGCCTTCCTCTCAGCTGCCAAGGAGCCAAGGCTGACCCTGTGTTTGAAATGCCCTTGTGAGATACCCCAACTTTCAGAGCATTTGGAGATGTTCTGCAAGTGTTCTGGCATTTATTTGCAAAGGTATATCTTGAAATGGAAAGCAGTTGTGCCTTTGGACCACAGCAGACATAGTGTTTTACTGTGATAAAGGGCAGGAACAGAACTTTGCACTTGTATGCAGTTAATGACCAAAAGCAGCTAAATGACCAGGAATTATATAGGCTGTTGTTTGGGATTTTTTTCCCCAGTGTTTCCAAATGCTGGATTAGCTCCAAGAGTAGCACATTGGAAGGAGCAGAGATAATAAGCCTCAGTTGCAAAGAGGCACTTTTCTCTACATCCACTTACTAAAGCATCTGTTCAGCAAAATAACCATCAGAGTTCTCAAATTTCCCTGTAAATGAAAACAAATCTTGCTGGATGCTGTGCTGAACCAGCTGCCACAGCTTCCAGCTGAGGAATTGCCTCATCCTGTCACCACACTGTATTTTACTGTCACTGCAGGTTATGTTGTACAAAATGAATCCCCTTTCCCACAAAAAAATTGTAATTGATGGTGAACTGGGGAGTTCTTCATTAGGGAGTCCCACAAGCAAAGGCTGTGAAAACAGCATAGCCTGCAGAAAAGCATTACTGGAGGGCTGGAGAGACCTTTTCTAGACTAAGCCTTGCTAGGGACTGCTTACTGAGTATTGCTAATTCATACATGGCTCCCTAAATGCCTGCAGGAGAAGCAGCAAGACACGCCATGGCTCTGTCTTCCTCCACTTGCCCTCTCCAGCCCTAAAAGGCTACCTGACTCCTGTAGGGGTATATGGTGCAGGCTGGTGTACCCTGGATTACCACAAATTTCTCTTTCCTCCATTCCTCCTCGACCATTCACCTCGCTGTCTAACCTAACATGCTGAGCAGGTATTGTATGAAGAAGCAATCCAGATCAATGGATATTTGACCGTGTCTTGCCCCAACCTCATGTGTATACTCACCCCTCTTTAAGTTCATCTGCTGTAACCGAATTTTTCCTTTATTACCTCTGTGATGTCTCCTCTGTAGGAAAAATGACAACTCACCTGTTTTTCTAGCTCCATGATCATCTTCTCCTGCTGGTGAATCTGGAGGTTCTTCATTTCCAGAACATGTTTTAAGCTCTTCAAATCTTTTTCTAAGTGCAAATATGGAGCTCGCACAATCTAGGAAATACATCAGTGATTTGGATGTGTCAGCCATAAATACATCTTCAGCCATAAGAGAGAGATTCCTTAATGTAACCCTGTGGTTTTGAGAATCAGTGGTGTGAAAACTACCTGGACCTGGTCGTCTGCAGCCCATTTGACCCCTGGCATTTTCTCGTTGACACCCCTTTGGCTAACATTTGTGACTCTTCCTCACAGCTCAATATTTGAGGTCTCAGCTGGGACCTGCCCCCTTGTCCCTGGAGTGAGGATCCCATTGCTCTTCATTGAATCAGGTGATGTACAATACTTAGAAACATGTGTCTTGATGCCTGTATGATTAGAGTGGTCATCTACCTTCAGCTGTTCCTCAGTGTTTTTCTTCAGAGCCTCTTCAAACCGGTCTGCTTTGGCCTTAAGAGATTGATTCTGGAAGGTGAGGGTGTCTATCTGGTCCTGGGGGGCGAAACACACCAATTAAAACATCAACTGTGTTATCAGCCCACATATATTCATACTGGTCAGTCTGCACTGCCAAACTACCAGGGAAGCTAAACAAGGCTTAGAAACCCCTGTAAGATAATACTTTTTTTTATGTAAGGCCACTTGAACATAGAATGGGGTCTTTGATAAGCCTCAGGGAGTCACAAAATCCCTGTAACACCTATGGCTGATGCTAAATCACCCCATCACCTTGGGCTTGATGAGAATAGACATGTCCTTCCTTGGAAGAGCTGGCATTCATATCACATGCATGATTGTGTGGTCCTTAGAGTCTAAATGAGGCAGTAGATACCTGCTTCCTTCCCCTTTCTAAGCTTCTAACATGGTAACAAGCAATGATGAGTTAGTGGTGTGGACTTCAAATGATCATCATTTTATCTCAGAGCTATATATGGGAACAACATGCTATTTTAGGCAGTCATATTTCTGTTACCATCAAAGGCATTTCTGTCTTTACAACACCTTAAAATCCACAGTTGCTGTGAAAATGGTATTTTTATCTTTCACAGTTGTGATTTCTTGTCTGGAACATTACATCAACCCTTATTGCAAAACTGCTGACGTGCCTCGAGCTGTCACAGCAGTGCAACAATATGTGCTAGTCAGGGCATTTAAAAATTGTAATTCATCTCTGCCTGTGAAATCAAACAGGGCTTGCATTATTTGCTGTGGCATCTTTACTTGTTCACACAACATTTCCAAGCTTAGCTTGTGTCACAGGGACACAGTTCTGCCCTCCACTCCTTGTGATTTCTTCATCTAGGGCGTGAGAATGGCATGGAGTTTTCAGAAGGATTGGACGACCTTGACCTTGGTGTAAAAAATAGTGGGATGTGGGAACTGTGAGGCGCAGGGCTGATCCTGGCCATCCACAGCCTGGCTGCACAGCAGGGCCAGCCCTGGGGCAACCCACATCTGCAGGGACTGTACTGCCCTCCGGTGGGACTGGAGAGGTGTCTACAGCTGTCCCACATTCAGGCAGCATTGAGGAGTTTGAAGCATAGACGCAGGCACACGGTCAGGCAAGGAGACATCGCCGTTTCTGAGCCCTGGGGGTGCCTGCTGGCGGGTACCATGTAGACAAAGTGATGGTCACAGCCACTGCAGGTGCCAGAGTGCTCCCCACCGTGCAGGGAAGAGCTCAAATTTGTCAGCAGACAGCAGGGTCAAAAAGGCATTTCTTGCTTTATCCAGATGCCTTTTTTTCCCTTTAGGTTTTCTCTCTTTTGTGAACCAGCCAAGGGGGAGGAAAAATCCTGAGGGTTTGCTGCTCTATCCCAGTTTGGACAGGGAGAGCACAAGAGGTACCAGAGCTGGTAAGAGGCAATAGCCAGGAGTGCTGGCAGTGGGCAGCGTGTCCGGGGCTGCCCCATCAGCTGCTCCACAGCACCATTACAGGGGTGGGAAATAAAGAAACTGCTAACCTGGAGTGACAGACGCAGCTTTTCAAAAGTCTCTTCTAGTTGTGCCTTTTCCAGTTTGTGAGCAGTATTCAGTTCTGGAGAAGTTACAGAGACATGATATTACTGAGTGAAGTCCAGCAAACCAGGCTCTGAGAGCACCCATGTCATGAGCCAAGTGCAATTTGAGATGCAGTTTTAGGACATGGAAATGGAACAGGAAACTGGTAGCAATATGCTCTGTGACCTTAGGTAAATTGTTCTGAAAATCAGAATTTCCTGATCTTTCACTGTTTCCCTGTTACCTCAGTTTCTATGTGACCAGATTCTGATTTTTCAGAACTGCTCAGAATTCTCAGCTCCCAAGCACTCTGATGTGAAAAGGGTCAATCTGATGATGGGCCATTTGCCAGTTCAGAGTGAGTATCCCTAGATCAAAGGATTTTAAAATACATTTAAAAGCTTGAGTTGCAATTTCTTTGGAGAGATGAAGAGGGCCACCACCTCAGATGCAAAAATAAAAATTATATTGCTTCTCCCCAAGCTGTGGTACATGAGCTAGGAGGTTTATTCCAGTAGTGAGACAGAGAAGACAAAAAACATGATGAAAGGTTTTTCTGATGGAACAACTCACCCTGGACATACTAATAACCAGAAGTTTAATAAACAAAGTGAAATAAAGTTTAATCTCTAAAGCAACGGCATCAAATCATCACTCGGCGCAGTAGTAGCAGCAACCTTTTTAGCATAAGGACACTTTATTTTTTGTGTTTTCCCCCTCAAGGCCATGGGTTCTGCCCTCTAACCCCTGCTCAGAGCCACAGTCTCAGCAGCGATGATTCCATCGCTGCAGTGCCGGGCACAGCGCACTCTCCCGCGGCGGCTGCAGTGCCATTTCCAGGCACAGGAGGGCATTTCAGACATGCACCAGGAGCAGGGAGCACAAACTTTGGCCACCAGACCCCTGATGAACCACAACTGAACTTTATCATCAGACAATACAAACAAAAATGGAGATATAAGAATCTCCTCAAACAAGAAACAGCTTTTTACTTATTTATTTTCAAATTCGCTTATGTTAATTTACAGATGCTAAGCTAGATACCTTCTCTGCCCATGAGAGAGGGAATTAAGACTGTTCTCAGTCCATGTTATGCTCTGAACCGTGTCTCTAATTGACACAATGCAGAGCTAAGCAATATAGTGTGGTTTGGGAAACGTGGGGAAACCTATCAGAGATATTTAAAATGTAGAAAAAAATAGGGAGATTTTACAGATAACTGTTAAATGTCAGCTAAAGCATGCACAAAGGCATGTGTTTAGATACTGAACTGGTAGGGAGGAAACAGCTCTGTCTGCAGCATCAATCCTGTGGCCAAACTGTAACACCAAATAAAGATAACAGTGTTGAGGTGCAGACTTACACCAGTGAGTGGCTTTGATCTGCTCAGCACAGCCAGACATTTGCGACTGAAAATAATGAGTCTTGTTTTTAGAAGCAGTGTAGGCATTTAAGCACCTAAACTCAGAGATATCCCAAGAGCTCTATCCTCCTGGGCACCAGAGGATTAGGCTCTTGAAAAAATGTGTGTGTGAAGTGATGTGGCATTTGGACTCTGTTTTCAGCAACACATAGAGAAAGCCTTATCTTTGACCCAGAGAACCCTGCTCAGATAATCTCAGTTAGAGATTAGTTAGAAAGTTAGATGCTGTAGACTGCAGACATCTCTCCCTCTGCCCTAGCATGAACCTGGTAGTCCACCCCACAGGAAAGCACTAGACCAACAGAGTTTTTCTGTGTAATCTGCTCTGGAGGAAGAAACACAGCGTCACTACAGCATTAATTCCTGCTCTGGAACAGCTGTGTAGTTGTTCAGTTGTCTTTGGCCTACCTTGAATCTTGCAGTCATTCTCATCCTGCAGTACTGTAATGGCCATTATGTGGTTATTTTCCAACTGAGAGATTGCAGCTTCATGTACAGCTGTGAGATCTTCCACCTGTTCCAACAACAGTGAGTGCAGACATGGACACATGGTTAGACAGGCTGTGGCACACTGACAAGCCACTGCTGGAGAGCTCCAGTGAGCTGGAAACAGCAAAGGGATCTACTGAATGTGACACTGCCAGCACCTGAGCCAGTTTTGCCATGTTGGTGCCTTGAGTGGTAGCGTGCAGACACTGCTGATGGTATTTTTGTTCTTTTAACTTAATGGTGATGAAGAGGTATATAAGAAAGCAAAATGTCAAAAAGCCCTTAGGTGGAGATGTTTAGTAAATGTTCAGAAGTCTTGACATTCCATTAATCTAAATGATAATAATGACCACACAGCCCACGGCCATCATGGGAGTGAAGAGTGCAGCTGGAAGAGGGCTGTGGGCAGCCTATGTTCCAGGGTGCCTTGTGGGTTTGGGACTCTTTCAGTACATTGTTTGTTACTAGGCTTGGCTAAAGGCAAAGTGAGATCTCTAATGATGGTCTTTTGATATGAATCATTAAAGGAACTATAATAGGAAATTGTGATCAAGATTAAGTCAGTGGTCCAGAGCACTTTCTGAATACAATGCATCAATTTGCTTTTCTGGTGTGTGTAACCACAGTGATCTTATTCCCTACATTTAACACAATATTACCTGTGATATCTGACACAGCAGAGGCTCAAACTGTTTTACATTTACAGTGAAATAGCTGTTCATGGCTAAGTGACTTGACTCTAAACAGCTTTATTTGCTCACAGTTATGTAAATAATGGTAGAAAGTTACTGCATCTGTTTGCCTCGACTGGAATAAATTTCACTGCTTTTAACTGTCCAACATGTATTAGGTAACCCACCAGAAGCAACATTTCCAACCATATTGGAGAAAACATGCTCTTAGAATGAAAGTTGGGCATTTAATATGGAATTTAAAATTATCCAAACTAATTTTCATAATAATGTGGGAGATAACTCAGTGGTGAAGAACTGCTTGCAAAACAATGGGTACTCAGCTAGCTGATATACTGTATGACAGAGCTGAGAAAGGTGGGGGGCAGATGACTGAAAGGGCTACTAATGGACTATCACCTGACTTTTCCCAGAGCACAGTGTCCTTGTATGTGATGTCTGTAAGCTGAATCCTCATGAGCATTGCCATGTTCTTTACCCTGCCCTTGCTGAAGCCTTTATTCATACTCTGATTGCTTCTCAACTGAACAACACCCCATAGGAATGATTATGCTCAATGCCAACATCCTCAGAAGGTGAAGGGGTCTCCTCTTGCTGCCACCATCCTTGGCAAGTTATTTATCTATAAAGCCAATTAAATATATCCCAAATGATCTCTAGGGATATTTCTGCCTTCTGTGTGCTTCATACCCACATCCCAAATGACTCTCTTTAATCTTTCAGTGTGACATCCTGTCTTCAGTTTTTCATGGCAGATAGTCAACTTGGCGCTGGGAAGCAGCTCTCTTGGATGCTAATAACTTATTCTGTAGGCTTGATCACCTCACTTAACACAAATCACATTTATTTCTGGCTATGGAAAGTACCTCAGGTGGGTTTTTGAAGGCTTAATAAAGTAAAATCTAGAGGAGCTCTGGTGCAAGAAGTTCAGTAAGCTGCTGGACAAAACAGTTTGAGCTGAGCACCTCAAGTGAGAAACACCGGCAAGACAGATCACGGCCTTTACTTTGCAATTCTGCCTTTAGCTGCAAGGAGATACGAGAACGCACTGGCACACAAGATCAGTTTGTGAGGAGTTTGGCTTTCATGCTCTGCTACCTCCTCAGAGACAGCTGAACCTCCAAAACCTGACACAGGAACTGTGTCTCCAAACAAATAACAGCTATCTGGTAGTGAACTAAGTGTTGACTGGAGCAATACCGCATGGAAGATTAATCTGTGACTGGAAACCATGAAAGTGGGATAACTATCTTCCAAACTAGATGTATGGATACAGAAATACATGCAGATCCCTGTCAGAAGGATTTTCCTGTTGTAGGGTCACAGCAGCACTTTCAAAGCAATGGAGAGGAATGTTTGTGTTACCTTCAGTAATCAGGGAACACAGAGCTCTGGAGCAAACCAAAAACTCCTTGCCCCACAGAGGGAAAGACTCTATTCATCATTACAGCAGATGAAAACATGAGAAAAATAAGCATACTTCTAGTCAAGCCTTCTAGTCTACAATGACCTGTATCACCCTTTGTTGCACTGAGCAGCTTGAGAGGAGAAGAGCCAACATCTGTTCTTGTGGTCCTGAGAGCTTGCAGAAACACTTCAAAGAGTAGCAGAGCTAAGCTATAAGCTACTTCAGCAAAAAATTAACAAATTCCTTCACAAATGCTGATGTCAGGTGATCCAGAAGAGGCAAGCCTTGCAGCTACAGCCAACATCTTCTACCAGGCAGACTGACACACTGTCACAGTGAAAGGAAAAAAATTGTCTAGGCTTTTGGGAATACAACCCTTCCTTCATATCAGAAAGAAATGCAGAAATTTTGAGGGGCATTGCAAGAAAACCAGCTTGCATAAACTGAAATGAGAACCAAAAGACATGCCTCAACACAGGTTCTAACCATTTACAGAGAAATATTTTGAAAAATATGATTTAGAACATGAAAACTTGTCCTGGGTTTGCTTTATTATATAGCACCTTCTAATGCATTTTTGGAAATCAGTTCATTGACAGAAATAGGTAGTTTGTCCAGGACAAAACAGCCCAGTTGCATTGAGTTACAGTGTATGTTCTGACAAAACCAGACAAAAGTAGCTGCCTGTGAGAATTCTCCTGTCTATACACAGAAAGCAAAGCAAGGAGAAATACTTTGGATGTACAGTCCAAGAGATTAGACTGAATGGTAGGGCAGCAATCAGGGGACCCAGAGTGTATCACGTGCTTGATGTTTAGGTTGCATGTGTGGCATGGGTGCTATCTCTTCACTGCACTGCCCTTCTACGAGCAAATAACAATGGGCATGTCTCTGACGGCCTTACCTGTGTGGAACAGGTTCTTACAACCCTTGGTTTTAGTTGTAAATTGACTAAAATACGTAGGCTGAGGAGCAAGTATGTGTGGGCAGCAGAGATAATGTGAATATTTTTATTGTAAAACATCAAGAAGCATGTGAAGACAAGACATGGCAATGTAATAGACTACAGTGTAGAAAAAACAGTAGAACTAATAGGGAGAAACAACAGTAAAGATATTCAGGATTACATTTTTGCCATCATAACTCATTACCAAGTGTCTTCATGTTGGAGTGTTCAATGTATTTCACTACCTGAACCAAATCAGTACTAGCATGGACTACTCTTCAAAGGTGGAGGTGGAGACTGACCTGGTCCTGATGCTGCAATTTGGCTTGTTCCAGCTGCAGCCTGTGCTGCTCCTGCAGGGTCTCCTTCTTGGCACTGTACTCCTCCTGCAGGCGCTGCTCCAATGCCTGCATCTCCTCCTGCTGCTGCCTGCGGAGCTGCTTCCCCTCCTCCTCGAAGCGCCTCTCCAGCTCCTCCTTCTCGCTCAGTAGCTTCTTCCATCTTGCCATATTGAGGTCTGTGGAGACAAGACCACACAGTCCCCACACTGCCCAGGACCAAGCAGTAGCACTGGGCCTGTTTGTAGAGCAATGAGCTTCGTAGTTCTCTCCCACACTGTTACACAAGGGGTGTGATTGACCACTTGACCGGAAGCATGAGTATCTCATACATCCCCTTTTCAAGCTGCTCAAAGCTGCTCATCCCATAAACCTGTCTCCAGCTCCAGCAAGGACCATTCAAATCCACTAATGCACGCTTGCTTAAAATATTATTGTATTCAAACCACTATCTTGTGTGCTTCATGGCATCAGAGTACAGATGAAAGGCTGATACTGAAGGCAATAAAAAAATGTGAAATTTTTACTCTAGTGAACTAACCCAGTGACTAAGTCTCAAGATTCACACTACTGTTTTCTAACAGTTCTATCAAGTCAAGGAAAATCAGTCCATTTCCCCATTTAATTCCTCACCTTTATTGTTCCCCAGGTCCCAGGAAAGCAATGTCACAAACACTGTGTCCTCAGCCTTTTGCTTTGCTAAAGAACAGTTGCAATAAATCCAGATATTCGAGACTTTGATGAAAGCTGGATGAGATCAGTCAGACTACATTTAAAGAGCAAGTTTGCTCACTTGTAAAGATCTAACAGGTAAGAAGTGATTAAAATCATGACAATAACATTCAGAATACTAGAGAAGGAGAGATGGGTTTCTAATGGCACTGCTAGATCTTCTTTCTGATTTAGACCTGTAGCTGATTTAGAAATATGATCAGGTTTTTGAACAAACTGACTGCATATTTATCCTTCTTTTACCTTTCAAAATGCACGCGCCATGCACAGATCTGTATGGCATTGTAAGTCAGAGGATTGGGAGTAGCTGTCTCCCTGCTGAATGCTTCAAACCCATATTTATCCTATGACCACGTATTTTTTCAATATCTATATTTTCCTGCATCTTTCTATTACGGTGTCAGACTGTGCTCATTTTTTCCAGGATATCAACAATTTGTCCATGTTATCAGTGCTGTCCTTACAGCTGATGTTAGGTGCACCTATGCAAGGTAGTTTGGGCACCCAGAATAACCATTCCCTTCCCCACATAGCTATTTTTTACCCTATTTAGAGCTCTACTTCCACTCTTAACTGCACACCAATATCCAAACTTGCTCAGTATGTCCAGACAGATAAACACTACTGGGCTCCTGTTGTGATCCTGATATTTTCTGGAGCACTGTGAGGGACTCTGTCCCTGTCAAGCTCTCTGCTCCTTACAGAAAGAGAGTGAACCAGTGAGTTTAGGACTCCACTGGCAGCACATAAAAAGTTGCCTTATATCCAAAATGGAACTGCACATTAGTTGGAATATCTTGTCTCCTGGCAGTCTGGATTATAGCTCTAAACCCTCTCTCTTGCTTTTTGCTTCTTTATCTTTGCCATGTAAAGTGATCCCAGAGCAGGAGGGGTCATGCTTGCAGCTCTGCCTTCAGTAGAATTCAAACTTACTCAAGCTTTAAATAGGAGCTGTAATGAACCCCATCTCTCTCCAGTCTCTCTAGTGAGATTACCCACCACACAGGGAAGGCTGGGCAATGAAACAACGTGTTGTAACCAAAAGAAACTCCATCTGAAACACATCCTGTAACCTGAAATACAAAACTATTCACAGATCAGTCCCTGATGCAAGTGCAAAATGGAGGGAAGAGGGAAGCAGGAAAAGTGAGCTTGCATGTCACGTTCCCCATATACCCAACAATGCTATTGGAGGCAGAAAATGAGGAAATTTGCCATATACAGAATATGAAACACCTCTAATGAGAAGGAGTGATCCCTACCATAAGCCTCAGACTAAGACAAATAAGGCTGTGGACTGAAGTGTTGAGGAAAAACTGAATCTCCTCTTAGTAGGGAGATGGAACTTTAGGCCTGGCTCTCCTGGGACAGATATAGCAAAAGGCAACACTTGTGGAGCCCAGGGGTCTGCAGCTCTCCTACCTGGGGAGCAGGAACCAGTGTGGGAGAGCCTGCCCTGTTGGAGCTGTGGCTTCAGCATGTGGTCCTGGTGAAACAGCTGTGTCATCTCCAGCAGGGACCACATAGCAGATGCCTGAACAGAAGACCTGCTAATGCTGCTGGAAAGCTGTACATTTAGCTTCCAAGTGTCAAGACAGGGATACTGTTAAATTGAGCTACTCTTGTAGAAACAAGAAAAAAAAATCACTCAGAAAAGTTATATGAATGTGTTACTGACATGGAACAAGACAAGCAGAACACAACTACTATTGGCTATGTTATGAAGAATTACACCCTGATTTTCTTTTTCCTTCTCTAGGTATCCCCATTGCTGCTTGCAGACTGGAAATGACTCTGAGACAATGTGACATTTCCTGGGATGACAATGTGCTGGGTTAAATGAGACCAGCTACTGCAGCTTCCCTACTCCTTGAGCACTGAGTGCACAAGAGATGAGTAAAACCCACTTCATGCTGGGCTGGGAATGTGAGGGAAAGGTAAATGTCACTGCAGGACTGACCTCCCCCCACCACACACAGTCAGAGCCACAGTGCAGCCACCCAGCCCTGGCACTTTGCACTCAGGAGTGCAGCTCCTGTGGGAACTGGGGGCTGCTGTCTTGTGGCCTCACAGAGGGACTGTTTCCTTCTGACATGAGAACTGGGCTCTTCCTCACCCTTGGCCCCAAAATCACAGACGAATCACAACCACCACACTCAGGTTAAGGGTCCTCTGACTGGGAGGCATATCCAGGAGGAGATGGCACACAGGCTTTGGCTTCCAAACTCTCGTGAACACAGATGACACAAATTTTAAACTTGACATCTCATTGCCATCATGGCACTCATCTTGGTTTTTTATACACCTCCATACTTCCTCTCAATGCACTTCATGTCATTGGTTTGACAGTAAAGGAGCAGGTAATTTTGACATTTAATTTCCATTAGTTTGAAGGGAAACAGCTGGTATTTAGAATCTCTTTATTTCAAGAGACTCAGTGTTGCAGCTGAAAAGTGCTTATATTTATAAAGACTGGTGTCTTGAGTGTAGAACTTGTCATGTTTTCCTAGCCCAGTTATTTCTAGCAAAATACATGAGCAAATCTTATTGCTTTAAATAACAAGTACCTCAGTGTTTAGAGAGGCCAAGGTTCCTCCCCAGGACTGGAAAGGGAGAATGACTTTCCTATTTCACCTATGCTGGTTTCAGATGTGGTGTAATACCTTCCCAGCAGTGGTAGGGGTAAAAGTGGACAGTGTTGTCTGAACCTCAATATTTTGCCTGGCTCCAGAAGGATGCAGGTCTCCCTAAGCTATTTTTACACATGGTCCATCACTGCTATTGCTTTAGCACTGGTTTTATTTACCACAAGAATTTTCCTTAAACATACATTCTTATTTTTCTCAACAGTGGGTTTTCTGTTGCAGCTTCATTGCTTTGCGTAGCAGAATTCTGTAGTTTTGGTTGAAGTTAAAGACTGCATGCTGTGAAAACCAAACCCATTCAGCACTCAAATTGTAACTCTGAGTTACAGCTATTGCCTAAATAACTGAACACTGGACTCACTGCCTGTATCAACCATGGTTAGTCCAGCCTTGTTTTACTGATTCATTCAGGTGTTTGCATCAGTGAATCTGACATGGTGAATTTACACATGAGAAATCAGGAATTTCTGACCAACACCCATGCTGTTTAACTGGACTGGCTATTTTTAAATTCATGAGAAACTACTCATTAAAGTGACGGAGGCAAGTCAGTGTTGCAGTATACAGCTCGCCCCTGGCAAAGCTGTCTGTCAAAGACCTCTACCAATGGGATACAGCATACGTCACTGGCCAAGGAATTGCCCAGGCTATAACCCGAGCCAATCAGGAAGCAAGGTGGGAGCTTTTGAATCTTCCCTATATAAAGAGGCTCATGAAAAAATAAATCTCTCTTCACCTGGAAATCACGATGAGGGTCAGTGTTGTTTGTATCTCCTCCCAGGTCCCCTAACATAACATGTGGTGTCCCCATGTGAGGACCCTGCCTTCAGAGCGGGAGGAGCCCTTTGGACTTTTACCATGCTGAGAATAAAATCACAGTGGGAGGATTATTCTCTCGAGCAGAGCCCTCGGCTATAAAGGTATGGGAACATTTTCTTCAAGTATTTAGAGTGGACTATAATGGAGAGGAACTGCTAGATCTCCTCTCATGGACGAAAGACCACGGACTGAATATATCAACAGAAACAGCCTTGAATTCCAAAATAAGGACTCAGAATAGCTATGTTATTTTGCATTCTGCTGCCAAAGATGATTATTCTGCTATGGCAGTTATAAAACCACGCCAACTTACATTAAACCTGATTAGACTGGTTCATGGCCTAAACTGGGAATCAGACGACTGGGAGGAGGAGTGGGGCACCCCCCCTACCTCACCAGAGGGGGCACCCAGATATTCCCGTGCAACCATCCTCGTGGCCATGCGGCTTTAAACGGATATCCCATGATGGTGCCTCCTCCTTGGGAACACCTCCGAGTTGACCCCCAGAGCGGGGCAGCAGTGGCGAGCTGCAGACCCCTGAGAAGTGATGGGCAGCTGGCACCAAGTGGCAATGTGGTAGATTTTGCAATACCTCCACGTGGCACCGGGGACTTGATCACCATGGCTTGGTACGGGCCAGGGGGCGATGGTGGCACCGTGGCACGGCGTGGTGGCCCGCGCCGTGAGGCAACATGGGTTGATTCTGCAATACCACCATGTGGTGGGTGCCCGAGTGATGACCATGGCGTAGCGGTGAGCCGCGCGGTGGATCGCTGTGAGCCGCCAAGCAGCGGTGCCACGGAACCCTGCAGGGTGGCCGAATGCAGCGATGTGATACCAGGTGGCGGCGCGGTGGCAGACACTGCCGCAGAGTGGAGCAGGGCGCACAGGAGCAGTGTGATCCTGCTTGGCAGCTGCTGCGCAGTCCCGGCCGGCGGCCCAGCACGGAGCCGCCCTGTGCCGGCCCCTCAGACAGCCTGCTGCGCCGCTGTGCCCTCGCCAAGCTGGTACCATGAGCAGCATAGCCCCGCCATGGCCCCAGGCAGCTGGCCAAGATCGGGCAGCCCATACACCATGGACCACTTGGTTCGGTCTTAGTGGGACACACCAACGTCTCCTTGGGGCGTGGCCCCACCTCGAACCCTGCCTCTGTGGAGCGCGGCCACACCTCCAGACCAACCCAGACTCCCAGATGGGGAGTATTGTTCCCTCTGACCCCACCTTTGTGGAATACGTTGTCACCTCATCAGGGCATGGCTCTGCCTCAAATCCCACCTCGGGGGGCGTGGCAACACCTCCGGACCAGCCCAGATAGGGAGTATCGTCCCCTCCGACCCTGCCTTTGTGGAACACGTGAACGCCTCACTGGGATGTGGCCCTGCCTCTGACCTAGTCTATGGGGAGTGTGGCCACACCCCCAGATCGGCTTCCATGGGGTGTGGCTTCACCTCAACCCCTGCCTCGAGGAGGCATGGCCACACCCCCAACAAACCCTAGCATCACTCCTGGACACAGCCTTGCTCCTGCTGCATCTTCACCACATCTACAACTGTGACATGGACAACTCCAAGGACCTACACCACCGATGAGCACACAGGACCCTTTCAGAGGGAATACAAGCCCCCACCCCACTTCTAACATCAGGGACCAAGCCTCTGCAGCACCACTAGCTTCGGCTTGAGCACTTTTAATATTCCAGTCAGAGTCTACCCCTACCCATGATCCCATGGTCTTCTCGATAGAGGTAAAGAGCCAGGCAATTGAAAGTGGGGATTTAGAAGCAGCCAAACTGATTACTGCACCCCTATGCCCACCATCCTCTAGGATGGTGGCATCAGGGAAGGGGAACAATTGAGAGAAAGCAGGTTCGAGTCCTGTGAGAGAAAGCAGGTTTGAGTCTTGCGAAAGAAAGCTGGTTCGAGTCCTGCAAGAGAAAGCAGGTGTGGGTCCTGCAAGAGAAAGCAAGTTCGAGTCCTGCAAAAGTGGCAAAAAACAAGTTCAGAGAGGGGGAACAATTGAAGCTTTCCCAGTTATATGAGGGAACGGGAATTCACCAGATAAATATGTCCCTTTTAACTGGCAACTTCGCTCTGAACTTCGCCAGGTAACTCCTAAACATGGACTCAATTCCCCTACAGTAACAAACATCATCAAATTCGTAACTACTAACGAATTAACCCCATATGATATGAGACTGCTTGCTAAAATAGTTTGCCCTTCCGTGCAGTTTATAATGTTTGAAACAGCTTGGCAATCAAATGCTAGAGAACAAGAAGCAATAAATGCTAGAGTCTCTACTCAGCATCTCTGTGTTTGCAAGAGTGATGGGAGGAAGAGGTAGCCTGTAATGACTCCTGTCCATTACACATGCCCACAGGACCACTGTGGAAAAGACTCTCTCATACCATCTTTTCCCTTTCTGAGGAAGAAAGCCCATACACATTTACAGCTTATCTCCCCTCTGAAGCAGTATAGCTCAGGCAGCTTTTCTGGGGTGTCTGTGGTTCTTACCAAACTGTCCTCACATATACGACCAGGACTCAGCTTTGTGCAGAGGAGGTGTCTGTTGCTGCATGTGCAAGGGCAATGGCAAGGGTAGGCAGGGCAGTGATCTCCTGTTACTGACATGCTGCTCTGTGACCCCCAAACAGACAGGCAGCTATATCCTTGGCAAAGTTCGCTTCTCCAGTGAAACCAACAGGGATCTGTATTCACTTCAGCTGTACAAACGTGGTGTTAATGGAAGCAGAGCTCTTCATCTCCAGCACTGAACCTCTCTTTCCTTTCCATGTCACTACCACTTAAAAGAGCACTAGTGAAAATGAGTAAACCCAACCTGCCAGATTGAGGCAGGGCTTTCAAATGAGAAGCGGCTATTGAAACGAGAGCTTCAGATGTGCCCTGCCTAAAGAAAGCGCTAGTGACAACAACTCCTCTGTAAGAGCTGTAGAGATGCAGAGGATGCAGGAAGGCAGGTATCCGGGAGTAACTGGAAACTTGTTTTGCTATTGCTGCAGTATACATTGGCTGTGGGAACAATAAAGCTCTCCATAAAATGACAATCAGCCAAAGAATTTCAGAGGGGCAAAGCAGAGAGCACAAGCTGCTGGGCATCTGAAAAGGGCTGTGCTCAGCTTTCCTGGAGTGGGGTGTCATGGGCAAGGTGAAGGCAAAGCACAGGGAGGATCTGCAGTTCTGCCCATCCCACTGGGGTTTGGCCTCAGCCTCCCTTTGCTGGCCACATCACCCTCCAGCCACATGGCACAATCTGTGCTTAATGGACAACCCAGGAACTGGGCTCCCACATGCCGGGAAAGCTGAGAGGGCCTCTCTACTCACAGCTCCAGTCATCAGTGGTTCCAACACATTTTGGTACTCAGGGTGTCCCCTGATCCAGTGGTCCTTCTCTCCATTTGCCCTGGAGTAGATGAACCCAACATCACACTCATTCTGGGGAGATTTAGGCCCAGAAGAACTCAGCCTGTTGACTGAAGCCAGAGCAAAAGCCCATCTTCTCTCTCAGCAGTAGCAATATCTTTACACTCTCTCCTCCTGTCTAGATCAGAAACCAAAAAAGAAAAGAGGGGCATGCAGATATACAGGGAATACACAGACCAAATGGGATGCATTGCTCTTTCTGTCTTTCAACCAGGCAGAGACCTTAGAGATATTAACAAGCAAATTCTGAGCTTGGTGTCCTTTGGTTTTGCAGCTGAACTGCAAAACACAGCAATGTTCACAAGTTGGTGATGTATTACCAGTCACTGTGCACTGCAATGGTCCCAAGCTCCCACTTCTCATCACACTGTGCTTTCTCCTCAGCAGTGCTGGTGTTTGAGAAGCTATGGATTTATGAAGAACAATTTGTCTAGTAAAGATGATGCACAACTGGCTCCAGCGTGTGTGGTGATGAACCCATCTGCACAGCAAAGAGGTGAAACCAAGGTTCCCTGCAAAGTCACACAACCCTTTGCCACTGTGCTTCAGGAGACATTTCATCACGTGTATGCAGTTTCCCCAGGATCAGGTCACAGGGAATCCTAATAACTGCTTTCACATAAAGCAAGAAAATCACTTTGTTGTTACTTGTACTACTTACCAACTTCCTCCCTGATCTTTGCAAGCTCGACTCCTAACTCCTTTATTTTCACAAGGGCATTTTCATTCTGTTTAAGGAAAAAGAGAGAGAAATATGTATAGTACCCAGGTTTATCCCAGATAAGTACTTTCACATGTTCATTTAGTAAAGCAGATTAGATTGATCCCTCAAACTATGTTGTTTTTTTTTTAGGGGAGGGGAATGGGATTATAATCAACTCATTCAGTTTTTAAATCAAGCTTAGGAGCCACAACTCACTGCCTACAAATACCCTGTATGCCTACGAGTACATGTACACATCCTCACGTGCACACAACAGTGCAGAATACTCTATTTACTCCTGTGTGTCTAAAAAGATATTTGTATTTTTTTATAATTTTGTGGTCAATCTGCATACCATTTATGGGTGGACTGCATGTACAAGATGGATTTATTAATTCTGTTAAAATTCTTTCATCTATTTAAGCCTGTGTTTAACCACCTCCAATCACATTAATATGCTTACAGAGTCAAACTTACAGAGCAGATTGCTGTACTCACACCATTCTAGGCATGGTGAGCATTCCCATACAAACACCACTAATAACCTGATGTTCATGCCTATCTCCACATCTATTTCTGTGATTTTATTTATTAGGGCTCCTTTCCTTGACTAGTCTCAAATCTGAATATTTAAGGAGTGAAACAGATGAATTGGCTAAAGGAAAAGGGAAACATATTTACATGAGCAATACTAAGGTGTTATTACCAAAATGCAAGGACTTTTACAGCAGATATCTGATGAGTGCTGTGCAAACTAACAAACAAAATTCTTATCTCCATCCACTGGAGTTTGATTTAGTACAATAAATCCCAGCATAATGGTTCAATCACATGGGCATTTTAAATTGGGATGTATCATGAATCATATTAGAAGGAAGACAAAGAAATATACTCTGCTGGGAAGACCGCAAATGATTAATAAAACTAGATCAGGTTACTATAAATATGTCCTGGGTTAGAAAAGGTCAAGAATCCTTAAAGGACAGTACAGAAAAATCATATTCAAGAGGAAAAGCAGTACAGTAGTAAATTGAATTAAAAGGAGTCCTAGAAATCAAATCTTTCTGTACTAAGCAAGCATGGCTAATAAAAATCTAGGGAACAGGATTAGTTTGGCTGCAGGATACATAGCAGATAGGACAGCGTGTCAGTTCTATATTACAAAAATGAAAGTGGAAAAAAAAAACATTTCAGAACTTAATGTTTCTGTATATTTTTCCTGCACCTAACTTTTAACTCTGTTGAGAGAAATAACACAACTTTATTTCTGGTGATACCAGAATAATGGAATCTGGAAATTGAATTAATCCTTTACATATTGCCCTTTTGGGAAGACTTCCACAGGATGCAAGGGACATGCTTTCCAGAAAGTTTGCTGTAAATGGAGTGATAAACTGAGCTGATTTGGGAACCTTGACGTCTTGAGGAGACCGGGATGATGTAGGCATCTTTCTTATTCAGCTATGGGAGGAAGCCAGGAATACAAGGCCTGGTCAGCTCCATACTCTGCTGAGTAATGCACAGGGGGCCGCATGCCAGGACTGCAGAGTGTCCAGTCCTGACCAACTGCATTAGGATAAAAATAACATTATGTGACTTCTTATGGACTTCTTTTTCCTAATTAGTCAAAAAGTTATGTAAAAAAAAACCCAAAAATGTCCAGATAAATACAGCCTGATATGTTAAAAACCCTGATCCCTTCACACAGATTCCCAAACCAGTAGTCTTACAGGGGCAAGGTTTCCCCTTTTGGAGAATACCACTGCATCTGCCCTCTTGACAGACTGCCAGGCCTGGTGCCCTTGAAGGCGTGTGCACAGGGATGTACTGGATACAGGACTTGCATATGGGAAGCACCCACTCAAATTACCAACTCTCATTATTTGGAACAAAAGCCACTCAAAGCAAGGGAGCTCTGCACAAATCATTACTAGCACCTACAGATAAGCAGAGCTCAGTGGGACTGTTACTAATTTCTTTATGTGAAGAAAATTAAAAGCAAGTAAAAAAACCCTAGTTTTTGGGAAAAAAAGTGTTTAAAATTTTGATACCCCATAAGAAATATGGTAGACTCCACATTTTACATGATGTTTTATCTTAGATAAGGTTTTTCCTACCCTTGAGGACACTTGGTGGTGGGATCCTCTCCAAAAATGTGGAGAATTGCCATGGTGCCAGCTTGAAAATGCTATCCCATAACTCCAGCTCCAGCATGGGCACCAACCCACCAGGGCAGTGGGGGTTACATCTGCCTCCCACCATTCTGGGGTTGTGGTTTCCAGAGCAGAGCAGCCCCTGGGGCTACCTCGAGCAGACAGATCTGCACGGCTCAGGTGCCTCTGCTGTCATTTTACTGCCCTGCCAATACTTCTTGCACTGTATTTTATTTTGGTCAGAGCTTCCTGTCTGCCCTTTGGGACCTCATATTTATGTTTCCTGGGAGGTCAGATGTGCAAGGGTTCCCTCAGTGCCAAGGCCTCAAGTAGTCCCTCTCTCTCAGAAGGTTCCTCTAGAGAGCAATAGCACTCAAGTCCTTATCTTCCTCTTGTGCGAGAGAAGAGAGGTGCAGTTTTGGTTGATCATCAAATCAGCCTCAAGGCTTCCTGGATGTGCAGTGAACTCACAAATCCCCAACATCTTCTCTAACTGCAACCTGCTTTGTTGGTGTGACATGATAGGTTTGGACTGCACATGTTCCTGTGACACTGTAAACGTGACAGCAACACAAAACAAAAAAGCCCCTGCTTGTTATCATCAGCGTGGCTCCACAGATAACCAGCACCTCACCGTCAGCGTAGCCAGGGAACTGGGAATGCCAGCGCTAAGGAAACCAAACATTACAGTACAGAAAATCTGGGTCTGACTTTAGAGTGTAAAGCTATCATGTTCAGTGCTGAGGTTCCTGGATATCCAGTGTCAAAACATCAAAGCAATCCAAAAATTCACAAGCACACAAGGAAAACTTCCCCAAAACAAATGGAGAAGAAACCGAGTCAAGAGGATGTCCCATTGGGTTAATCAGTCTTCATTAATATTTATCTCAACGAAGTATTTGGAAGAGAATACAGGGTAAGCAGCTGCCCTCGCAAGAGTTTTGTGTCCACTAAGGCTCAGCATATAAAAGGAGCTTTGTAGGGATTCTCTACTAGGTCACCACTTGGAGTTGAGCCACTGGGTGAGCATCTAAGGGCCAAATCCAACTTAGGTTTCATAGGGTTCATTGACTACACACACCTGTTTTCAGCAGGTGAAAAGATTAGAGACTCTGTAAGGAGATTCTGCAAGTATCCACCATTTCCAGTGCAGCAGTTAAATGGCAAGGAAGAAAAGAAAAATTGCTTTGATGTGATCTGGAATTCATTTTTTTAATGCCCAAAAATGTGAAACCAAAACAGTGGGTTTTGAACAAATTAAAATGCCGCATTTACTTTTCATGTACTTTTAATGAATGATGGACTGCATTTCTTTTTAGAAAAATGATGACAAAGGATTTCTTTTGGATGCATCCCAAGAAATTACTCTGATAATGAAGTAATTTTCATAAAATAAGACTGCACTCATGACTGAGATGAAGAAAAACTTCCTTCTTCCTCATTCCTGAAGTCTGCAACATAACAATTAAGTCTTGTGTCTGGAATATGTCCCATCTCCTCAGACAGAAAGAAAAGTAGAATAAAACAGGTAGAATGATATTTCTGCCCTACTGCTCTGTTGAATAGAAGACACAGTAGCAACTCTATTTCTTATCATCAGCTTTATAGCATACAGACCTCCTAATATTTCTCCTGTGCAAGGCTTGATGTTAGACTGTATTTAGCAAGTGAAACAGACACTGAAAATGGCACATCTGAGCTCTCCATTCAGCTCAAAACACCTTGAGGATGGACTGAGGCATGACTTATATTGGTGCAACAGCTCCAGAAAACAAGGCAGGTAGTCAGACAGGTAGGCAGAGGTGTATGAAAAAACCAGGAATTCGTACAATTAAATAACAGTGTCCAAACCTAGCAGTGTAGCTCAGAAAAAAAAAAATCAGCCAAATTTAGTTATAACCACATGAAAGGACCTAGAAAAATAATTTGATAGAAGACTTCATAGTATGGACCTGAGGCCAGGCAACACGCTGGTGTTGTCCAAACAGATTAAGAGAGGAAGTAGTGATGAAGACCTGTGGGCAGAGGCTGAATGGGGCACTGAGCAACCTGTTCTCATTGAAGATGTCCCTGCTCATTGCAGTGGTCTCAGAGTTGATGATCTTTAAAGGTCCCTTCCAACCCAAACTATTCTGATTCTGTGGTTCTATGACAGGCTGTGCTTTAGTGGAATGGAGCTTCAGATGACAGGTAGACATCCTCAAAGAGACATTATCAGGAAGAGAAATCAAGATTTTACCTTGGACTGAGGTATGGGGAGGCAGATTTGGGGTTTGTCTTAGAGTCTCTCTCCTCTGAGAACTACAACCTACCTGAGAGATACCAATGAATTGAAAATACTAATTAATTAAACCTCCAGGTACTTTTCAACAATGGGTAAGTAATAGTAGGTCCATCATAGAAATGGAAATGGGTCAGATCAGGCAAGAACATCAGAAATTTGCTTAGATCCACACAGGAAGTCAGCAGCAGCTAGGAAGCAAACACGAGAGCCTGGAGTTACCTTCCCAAATTGACATGGTCCTCCACCCTGCCAACTTACATGTTTGCTTATATTCTAAGATCCAAGTGTATGTACGGTGCCTCCACTGTACAAACACTCCTCAGTTCTCTACAGTATCTCCTAAAATCTCTCTGCACACAGATGCTCTGTGCCACTTGTTGCTCCTCCAGAACAGCTTTTCTGTATGCAGAGCTTTCAAAATATTAAAAAAAAAAAAAAAAAAAAAAAGGAAAAAAAATCTCTGACCTGCAAATGGTGCTTAGTCACTGTTGTGCTGTATTCAGACTTCCCTGTGGCAAGGTCTTATAATTGGGAAGAGAATCATATACATTAGGAATTCTCTTGTACCAATAAATACTTCAGATGCTCCTTGTAGAAGCAATACTGCATCCCACTGCAGCTGATATTCAAAATTCAGTCTTCTTCAAAAAAAGGTGTTTTAACACTGCTGATCAATCATGTTGATTGTCAGGCAATCCTTCCTCATAACACCCTTTAGGTTAAAGTTTACAAGCATAAGTTTACTTAAAGTTTACTTAGATATTCCACAGTGACTGCACTTTGACAAGTTTTATATTATCCCACACATTTTTTCTTGACCTGTTTAGTAGCACATCTAAAGCTATATTTGAACTTATTATTAGGTAAATGGGAGATGCTATCAGTTTTTCTTTTAACTGAGTTCTATGGATATTTCAAAAAGGCATCAAACAGAATACACTGCACAAACATGTTGCTGCCAACATATTTTCTATTAAGCAAATTAAATGCATATATTCATTCTCTCACTCTTCTGTACATAAAATCCAGGCAAATTTCCAGAAGAATAATGGGAAAAGCTATGTGTTCAAAATGTCCCACAACTTCTCTTGCACATGCTATTTTCCTACTGTCTCTAGCTATGTACTAACTTCTGCACCGACTTTCTTACATGACCCATTTTGGTGCCTAGGAATGTGTTTGATTTAGATTCACACCAACTAAGAAAAAAGGTAGTTTTGCCTTGTTTCACTTCTCCTAGACTGGAGGATCAATCCTCTGCTGGAGATGAAAAACTTTAGGACAGCTACAGGCTGAATAATCTCTCTTCAAACTTTAAAACTCGCTGCAAGTTTCCTTTATAACTTGTACTCCCCATGACTATTAAAAATGTAAGAAAAGCAGAGCAAAATATCAAACCGACTGTTGCTACAGAAGATACGGGCAGTCCCTCCTTGTTTCACGAACATCCAACCCTTATATTTAGACTGCAGGATAAACTTATGTAATGCAGTGCAGTGCATGAGAAAGCGACACTTAGATCTGTCCCTGGTGAAGGGGAGATCAGCACACTGCAAACAAGCCGAGCATCGCTCCCGGCTCCGCCACCCGGGAAGCGCATCCGCCACCGACCCCAGCGAGAAGCAGCAAGACAGGCTATATCCCGGCTACCGTCCTTCCCTTTCCCTAAAGGATAAAAAAAAAGGCAAAAGTACCGTCTCGTCCTCGCACAGAGAAGGGGGAAAACACGTGGAGCAGCATTTGCCCATCCTGGCAGGACAGCCACCCACCGGGCCGACACCCGGAGCCGGAGGATGAGCCCCGGGCGCTGACACTGTCAGATAGAGATGTCAGTCCCCGCGTGCCGAGACTGGGCAAGGCGACTTGTCAACCTGATACCTCCCGGGGTGCCGGGGGATGCCGGGGCCGGGGACGCGGTGCTGGGAGTGGGGAAGGAACCGTGCCGCGGGGCGGGCGGCTGCGGAGCAGCGGCAGGTTCGCTCCCCGCGAAGCGCTGCCCGCTGCCCGCACTGCCGCCGCACCGCTCCTCGCCCGCTGCGTCCGGCCTCTCCCGAAAAAGGTTGCTCCAGCTGGCAAAGGCTTGCCCATAGCAGGGCACGTCCAGCAGCGCCATCGCAGGGAAGTGCCGGGACGGGCGGCTGCCTGGACGGAGTCGGAAACTTCGCAGCGACAGCCCCAAAGGCGCTGAAATCCGAGAGTGAGCCTGGGCTCTCAGCCGGGGTGCCGCTGGGTTCTCTTCGTGCCGCATCCACAGCCAGTGATAACCGTAGTCCCCGTCCTGCGCACCCGCTCCGACGCTGCCTTTAAGCTGAGCGTGTCCCGGCTGGCTGCCGGCGCGGCTGCTCTCCCGGAGGGCTCCAAACCCCCTCCCGACGCGGCTGAGGCACTGGGACCCCCGGCCTCTGCGGCTGGGCACGGCTGCCCCGCTCTCCTGCGCGGCTCTGCCGGCGCGTCCGCGGGCGAGCGCAGCGCTGCGCGGCTCCGCGGGGGCCGGGCGCAGGCGCTGCTTGCCAGCGGCTCGCTTCAGACTGCGACACCGGCCGCCAGCACGTGGGCGGGCCTTGGGGGTTGTCCCCCGCTCCCAGGTGTTCCCCAGCCTCCCGAGACACTCTAATGTCCCTGAAAGGACTTTTCCTGAAGTTGTTTATTTAAATCGCGAGGACGATCAACACCCGCTGGACCTCGGTGGCTCTTGCAATGGCAAAACCAGGTATCTGCAACGTACCCAGAGAGTTTTTTAATCCTCAAAAAATGTCGTTTTTTTGGCCATGTATATATGTATTTACATCACATAACCTAACCCTTACCCTAACCTGCATATACACACGGGTGTGTTGTGTATGTCCGGTCTGTATCTGTTTGCCCACTGGGAACACATTTTCTTGGCCAGACCCAAGACATGGAGCTGCAGCAGCCTCACTTCTCCTGGGCTATTCCCTCTGGGATGACATATTTTCCTCTAACAATTTATGTTAAAGACAATGCTGGAAAAAGGCAAAAAGGCAACTCACACCCAAGGTGGTATTTGTGCTGCATCCACTGTTCAAATCTGAAAACCATTATTTTCCTGAAAGCCAAATCACTACCAAACATGCAGAAAAGTGACATTGCCCTTAGTGTTGAAGAGCTCTGCCTTCTGGTGGAAAAGATGCTCAGGTCTGTGCTTCTCTGGACAGGTGCTTTTATTTTAATGTATGTTCAACAGTGACTGGTAATGGACAAAGTGATTTTCAAAATAGTAGGAACCAACAAGAATGTCCACCAAAAGTGTGTTAAATTACATTTAAATGCTCAGGTAACTTCAGTTTGTGTCAGCTTCTTATTCTCTGCTCTTCCTCAGCCCTGCCAGGACTTCAACTAAAGTTTTAGAATATCACAATCAAATAATTAAAAACATACAAACAAACCCAACAACATAGAAACCCTACCTAACAAACAAATAAACAAAAAAACAAACCCAAACACCAAACCAAATTTAAAATTTCACTCCAAATACATGTCTTTTAACATTTATATTTAAGATCTAATTTTCTTTACAGCACCTGAAAATTAATTTGGTTGGCTACTCAACAGCTATAGAGTAAAGGTAAAAAAAGACCTCCTTGTATGGTAAAATAATTTCATCCTCACTGTAGGAGCTTCTTTTTTTTGCCGCACAACCTGAAGTCTGTAATTTGGATCTTTTACAGTCCACATCGCAACTGGAAACTTTCTAACTGCCATAAAAGAAACCCCCCACATAACCACTTGTAGATAAATTATCACAGCCATTTCTCTGAGCTGGCTATTAGAACTACAGTATTTAGATCCACATATGTGACTATCAGGCAGGGAAAATAAAACTCGCTCATTATTCCTTTTGTTATGCTTTTAAAATGAAGTACTCCTTCAACTGCTTCACTAATAATGGGGGATTTGCTGTTTGCGTGTGGTTATAAATCTAAGGTAAAGATTAGCTAGCAAGGTCTACGCACCACTTTAGTACCACTTAAGCACTAAACTGGAAGAGAAAATATTTAAGTGAAACTTATTAAGCAGAAATCATCTGTTGTCCTTCTGGCAAGAGTGAATTGAGGCCCCAGACACCAATTTAGGATTGATGAAAGATAAAGATGTGCTTGGGAGAGCTGCTGGGTTCTTTGGTCAGCTTAGATCCTTTTGGAGAAAGTGAGACCAAATTCAGTTTGAATTAAACCTCGTCTTTCAGGTCAAGGTGTGTAGCAGTAAGGTGAGAAAGGACCCAAGTTAAGAAAGCAAATGGAAAATAGAAACTCTTTTAAAGAGCAGTTCCTCAGTCAATGCACAAACAAGGAGGATGAAGAAAGAATTTAGGAGGGGTCTCTGTGGTGACAGCATGCTGACAGGTAGGTTACTATGTGGAGGACTTTAAGCACACATCTGAATGCAGCAATGCCTTGGGAATTAAGGATATAGAAAGGGAAATTAACGTAACTGAGACAGGAGCAAAACACTCAGCAAAGCAGGCACATCAGAGGAGAGGACAGCCCCAACACCCAAATTCTGTGAGAACTGGCACTTTAAACAGCAGGTTCAAAATAAGATTTTTAAATTATTGATTCTTAATTTTAAAATGCTAGTCATCTGCCTGATTTCAGTGGCATGTGGCACTTGGATCAAATACTGAGAGGAATAATACTTTAAGAAAACCTTGTTAAGCACAACAGCGTACCAAAGGCAGATAGATCCACACCAGTGCAGACTGCTGCCTCTGTACACTGAAAGAATTGATATTTTTTTAGATAAGGGTAATATGTAACTCCCACCTATTGGGGACCAAGTGACCGTGTGGTGCCAACCACATTGATCATTAGGCCAGGAAAGATTGGGGGTTGCTGAAGAAGTGTTAAGCAGGGAGGAGCCCTCTGGGGGAAGAGGACAAGGAGTTGCAGTAAATGGAACTATTGGGCTGAGTGGAGCTAATGAATAGAGCTGTTCAAAGATCAATCCTTGGGACAAGTTATGTCATTCACTTATGACTCTGGTCAAATATTAGTGAGTGCTAATGAGATGCTGGGATGCACTGTCCATCAAGAGGCAAGACAAAACACCATGCTTGTCAAGCTGGATGCTATTTAGGGCTATAGGAGTGGTCATGATAAGAAATACAGAATACTGAGAAGTCCAAGGTCCCAATCACAGGGACAAATAACAGGAAATTCAAGTAGAAGATGGAAATTCATGAGCTGGAAATAACAAAAAACCCCATGTTACTTATCCAGTCATGGGATGACTAAGAGCAATGTCTACTGTACAGGTCTGAATGAAGCAAATACAACCTTAGGCTCCAGGAAACACTAAGAGGGAAGTTTAAATGCTTTAAGAAAAGCTACACAGAGATCTCACCTGAAACCTCACACAGTTCTGGTCCCCCTTGTTTTGGGGCTAACAGTTCTGATGCAGGGAATATATAGCTCACACCACTGGAGGGGTGCCATGTAAATAACATCTGCTTCTTCTAAGAAAACAAAAGTAAAGTTGGCAAATGATAGCTTTCTACAAATACAGGGAGAACACTAAGAGAGGCAGAAGTACTTCAAGGTCAAAAAACTTATTTACATAAGGATAAATGGATGCGAACTTGGGCATACCTAAGTCACAAGAGATTCTGAAACAGTTGTCTGGTAGAAATAGAGGAAAATATAATGACTTTCAAGCTGAAATGTGATCATTTTAGGGAAGAAGTTATAGGATTTGGCAACAGGGAGGGACTGGATTTGATGACCCAGAATGAACTTTGCTAGCCTTTCCTATCCATGCAATACTGCTTGTCTGTGCATTGTCACCAATGTACTGCTATGCATTTTGCCAATTGTCCACACCCAGAATGTGAATGTGCCTCTGCCAAACTGCTTTGCACAGAGCTCTGTCCCAACAGGTCTGGCTCACGTTGCCCTTCAAGGCAGAATGAAGAGGTCTGTGGATAAAACAGAGATCAGCATAGGCTGGGAAAACCTGCACTGTTAGTTAAAAAAACACTTTTAACAAAAGTTGTGGTTTTGTTTCATTACTGGAAAGAGAAAATACAGATAAGTTCCACAAAGAAAGGTGTTCCTTAGGTATAGGATTAGCAACAAATATAAGAGGAAAGAATCTGATAAAATTGGATTTTAAAACATAAAACTAATTGCACAAAACAAGCTACTTAACAGGGTATGTTTTACCATATTTATTGACTTCAGTGGAAACACAATGTAGTGAGCACCTCACAGGGTAAGGCTCCTAGGTAATTAAAGGCCAAGGAGGATACCTACATGTTCTTAAATATCCCAGGGGAGTTGCTTAGTCTATAAACAACCTATTCTAATGGTAAAGAGGAACTATGGGCAGCAATTTTTCCCTACAGTGACAGAATCAATGCTTTCCTCCATGATGCACATAATACAATTCCTATTTATTGTCCAAGCAATTCCAATATTTAACATCTATCTGAACTAAATTGGGAGAGGTAAGGATAAATTAGCCATATTTTATAATTTACTATGGTGCCCAAATGGGGGATGTTATTCTCTTTAGCTCTGTAATGGTCCTTATGTATCACTGCATACACTCTGCTCTGTAGAGAATAAACAATAAATCATTTAATCAGGGTTCCATACATATATTCTAACATATATAAGAAGATTCGGATTCCTAACCGATATTATCTGATGTTTCCCTGTTTTATGGAGGCTGACTAACCTTCCTGGGAGAGATATAGTGCTTTCTCTGGATTTTCATAGTGCAAAGATATGGGCAAAGTGTGAAGAGGGAGATCTATGGAGAATGAAAAACAAAGAATGAGAATCGAAGTCTTGGGAAAGCTCTGGGAGATAAAGGTAGGAACACAGGGCTATGTGTGTCACAGAGCAGGAGAACCCTCAAGTGAACTGCATATTATTCATCCTTTGTGAAACACTGGAAAGGCTTGCTGAGGGGCACGGCATGCGAAGTATGTCAAACAAATATTTAATTTAATTCGAAAAGATTACACTCTGAGGGCATGAGCAGCAAGAGACAGTACAGGAAACATGAAGGGATGCGAATTTGTTTGCAAGAGGACTGCCGGCTCTAGGAATAAGTTGATAGGGCAGTATCCAGTGCTTATGGAAATAAACATAGGAAACAAGGAGAAAGCTTAAGGAGACAGTGGTTAGAGGGGAGGACCAAGAAGACTGAAGATAGCACCATGAAAATACAGAGAGAGATAATGGGGAGAGAAGGCTGAGGTGGGGCATACCAAAAGTTCAAAACCTGCTTCACCTGGTAAAGAAACCAAAGTACAGATTCAAAAAAAGAGATGAAACTAAGGAGAAAGGAAAGATTGTTCTGCAGATGGCATTTCAGATGACAAAGGGATATGCAGTGGTGAAGGGAGACGAGGAACAGGAGACTGCAGGAGTGAGGAGAGATGCAGAGGACCTGGTGCATAACTGAGACACTGCAATGTCTGTAATGTCTCAGCTCTGGAGTGTGATGGATAAGCCAGGCTATCGGCAGCTGCCACCTCCTGGCATTCTCTGCAGTCAACAGCGGGAGGCAACTGTGACACCGACATAAAGCACCTCCAAAGGGTGCCGTGACAGGTCTGACTGGTGGCATTCACAGGGGGCAGGATTTTGTTTAAGGCAGGGCAGAGGCAGGATAGGGCAATGTTATAAACATGTGAAGGGAATTGCCTTTCATATATGATTGTTAATGAGCTTGTTAATTAGGTCATGAAGTTAATAATTGTATATGTTAATGAGGTTGTTGATTGGTGTTGTTGTTTGAGGATGGTGTTCAGATGTTGGGGGTTGATAGCAGAAAGTTCTGGATTTGGGGGAGGAACTGGTGTCAATCACAATTAGCATAAGGGGAGAGATTGGACTATTATGAAGCAATCAGAAGACCCTGGATACAAATGAGCCAACCAGAGCAACACAGGGGGGGTGGGGTCAAGGGAGGAGCTATACTCAGCTCCGGGGTATAAAATGTATTTCCCCAGCCTTGTGGCTGTGCCTCTGGCCATACCTGACCTGTGGCTAAGGACTCAGCACTGTTCCTTTGCCATTTTTGGTCTCTAATTGTTCATAGTCACTATTGTTAATAAATTTCCCTGTTTCAAAATTTTAATTGGCAAGTTGTTTATAACAGCAGTGCTATCCCAGCAATGCATTTTGAACAGGAGGCTTAGGAAATGATTGAGTGGCATACCAAAGATGGGAGAGAGGAAAAGGGACATCCAGCAAGGAGAAGAGACATCCAGCACAGCTTATGCAATTATCACAACCTATTTTTCTGCATGTACTCTCTTCAAACACTGTTACAGTTTGTGTGACAGAACATGCAGGTGGACTTAAAATTTTGATACCTACAAGAGAGAAGCTGAGTATACTGACAGAGTTGCAGACAAATGGGGAGGCTGAATTTATTTTTCAATGAGCCAAACATTGGCCTCAATGACTGAAATTGATTTATTTTCAGTATTGTTAATTCTTCAGTTCTGCAAGTAGTATCATTTGAAAACAGTCTCAACTAGTCGTAAATTCTCTTTCCAATTTCACTTATTGAAACTGCCAATCACATTGTATTTCTGTGAGTGCTTGAAACCAAGGAAGATGAATGCTGCTGTCAAAGAGAGTGTTCTAATTTTCCCCTCTCCTGGTCACTTATTTTGTCCCAGCTTCCTTCCATATAGTCCCACAAGTGTTTGGGCACTGAATCAGATGGGGGTTAAAACTAAAGCAGGGCTAAAGTGGTGAATCTGGGGAGAATCAGCTTTGCTAGCGCAGGGCCAACTTCCCCAGGACGAGGAATGGAATCCACACTCTGCTGTTAGCCAGGAGGAGAATCCTGTCACAAGCCCCTGAACCCTAATTTTGTCAGACTGAAAACTGCAGTGGGCCAAGAAAATAAGAAAAGCAAATACATTCACTATTACATTTCACTTTCCTTGTTGGAGGTGCATTACAAGTTTTCTCTGATGCAGCTCTCTCATTGGCAGCATGGTTCTCCACATTGCTCTTCAGACAAACACATGCGGTTCATTATTTTCCAGGTTGGTGTTGTTATTTTTGCTCTTGCCTAACTTGAATAAAAATAATTCAGAAAATGTAATACAGTGATTTGGGGATTTCTGAAGCCATGAGCAGTCAGTAATGAGTTTCAGTGAGATGATTCAGCTAGAGCTGAAAGTCAAGCCACATGGCCCCAGAACGGCAATTTCCCTTGGATTTACAGTGAGGTTTCACATTTTGTGCATTACTCAGTACCATGAGGTTTTAATGATCCTCAGGCAACTTATATGGAAGCAAGTATTTTTTAATACAGTTTTTCAACTATGTAATTATGCTATTGTATATTTGGATGAATAGAATGTTTACTCTGGAATTTAACAAATTAACACGGACTACATGCCCTCTGTTTCTCAAGTGAGAGGGCCCAGCCAGATGACTCCTTTTTTAATGCAGTTCTCATATAAAAAGAATGTGAGGATCTAAACAAAATTCCTTCAGAGTTTTGTTATTTCTGCTAGTGTAGACTTACATTTATTTTAGTGCTAGTAGTTTGCAAGGCCATGGATTAAAATTCATGAGAGCACAATGCTTTATTACTGTGTTTTCTAGTTCTTGATGTCTGGAACAGTACAAAGTAAGCATTCCAAATGAACTAGCTCTCACTGTAAGGGAGTTCACGTTTCCTCATATGAAATATCATTTATGCATCAAGATCACAAGGGAAAACGACGTTTTCACTGAACTCCACATCTGCCCTCTACCCAGGCATACATCCCCTGCAAGGCTATATCTAAATTCCAAACCTCTGAGTAGCTGGAAGCAGATGGCCATTTTCTTAAATCAGCTTTGCAGAGAAATGTTCCCTTCTCCCAACAAACAGGTAATCTCCTCTCTTCCACTCCCGAGTTACTCTGGGCCAAAGCCAATGACAACTGCAAGCTGCTGTATTTTGAGGCCAAACAGAGCAAGGCACAAGTGCTGACATCCTGCGACAGCAATGTCAGTGGCAAAAAATTCCAGCAGCCTTACATGGACCAAGTTTCTCCTATTGGAAAGATTCTCAGTGCTCTGCTGAGAGGAATAGTACTTACTACCATTAAGGAATTCAAACTGTCAGTTGTGGGCTTGGGAAGTTTTTACACAAAGAAAACCTAGCTCAGATGACTTTCAGAACTCATTTTAGAAATGCATCATTTATACTAACTCCTCTGTAGTTAGAGCTGGTTTTAAGAAGGAACCATAATAAACAGTTCTCAAATCATTAAAATAACCACACCACCACCTTCTGAAGTTATGACATGTGAGAAGTGATTGCAGGAAGCAGCACGTGAATCAGATCTCAGGGGTGAGACCAAGGCCAAGGAATTTCAGGAGGATTGCAGCTGAAACCTTTTAACGTTCATTTCTGGAACCAGATAGCTCAGAACTGAAAAGGAGGTTAAGCAAAAGACAGGTTGTGCTTTGGGTATATGGTTCCAAAGTGCAGCTACATACTCTTGGATGGCTGTGAGGACACAGAAAGAGTATCAAGGAGATATACTTTCCACTTGAAAGGATAGCAAAAATGTCCTTGGAACACAATAATTACCATTTTTATATATCTTTGAGTCATAGTCCGTCTAATGTAGATCCTGCATTGAGCAATGATTATTGCCAGAAGATTCAGAAGGTGCAAGTACCCTGCATTAGAGAGTGTGATGAAAAGCTGTTCTGCATGGAAAACTCAACATCTATCTTAAAACAGTCATCTCCCCTCTAACATGTGTTGCACCACCAAATATTAAATGTCCAGATATTCTTGCTACCTACAGATTTTAGTAGACTTTAAGGGCAAAGGACAAAGGCATGGTTCAATCATGATGTTATGATTTTGTTTTTTAATCACAGGACATGATATTTTACACAGTTGCTGTTCTATAACTACATTTGATGAAAACAGTCCCTCTACAGAGGCATCCATTGGCAAACTGCTGACATGAAGGTGTGGATCTGCTTTCTCTTCTCACAGTGGTTTCTTCTAATAATTGATCATCTCTAGTGCTAAAAGTCTGTGCTTCCTTCATGTGTTGAAGCTGCAAAGCTTCTGCTTCCAGGCAGTGGTTTCTGCTAAACTTTCCCCTGACTGGGGAAAGTGCTTTCTGATACATAGCAGTACTTTCTCATGAGAACTCTTCTGCTCTGGACTCAAGCCATATTGCCATTTTTCACAAAGAAATCAGCTGTTCTCTGCTGTCTCTCAAAACGAGGGATTTTTCCAGATCTCAGAGTTGCTTATTACTCTTCTGTTTTTCCTCCCCGCTTTTGCATTGTCTTCTGATGTGTGAGCACCAGTGCTAAATGTCATATATTCAATATCAGTCTCCCCAGTGCTGAATGTGCAGGTGTTATCACTGACTCACTTCTCCTTGCTGCATCTCTGCTTACTCACCCAAAGATCTTGACAGTTTTTTATAACGCATGTTCACAGTAGGAGCTCACATTGATTTGTGCTGACACCAGAAACTCTAATTATTCCTGGGGTTACTCCCTTCCAGCTGATGGCCCAACCACGGTTCCAGGAAGAGCTGGTTTCAGCCCAGCTTTGCTGCATGCATCACTCAAAAACAGTGCAGTGGGAATGTGTGCATGTTGGTTTTATATGCTCAAAAGTGCAGGCACCTTGCAGTCCATTAATCAAATATGTGGCTCTCCAGCTGCTAAAATCTGTAACCACAATCCACATGGACTGTGATGGGGATATGAAATTGTACCTGAAAAACTGAAGATCAAATCAGAACTTCAAAGGAAGTGCTGTATTTCTGTCAGCATGTCTGTACAAGAGGATTTTGCAGATGTGACACACAGTCTTGAAACACATAAGGTGAAATAGTAGTCATAGTCTTTCTGTATTTTCAGGCCTTGCTTTGCACTGGAACAACCTCTTATAGGCCAGGAATTTTGATCAACAGGGAAAGTTCCACTACATTGCTGCAAAATCCCTCTTGTGCATTAGCTCAGAATGCATCTGCTGATTGATCTACAGAAGAGGACTTGTGATATTTACACTCTCACGCCCTGGGATTGCAACAGTAATTTTGGAGAGACAGGGAGTTATATCAGCACAGTGTTCTAGTTTAGGAGTATGCAGTGGTGAGGGAACACCGTAAATAATCTGAAGTCTTTCTACAAATGACATTTAAAAATGCCTTTGGGGCAGGGGAAAGAAGACAGAACATTTTTTAAAGTGCATCTAACACTCAGTAACTTCTAGTACTTCATTTGAACTAAAGATTGGTGAGATTAAGTTTTACATGAAACAGAAGATATTCCAAGACTATGGAAAAGAAATTGAAACATTATAGTCATATGAATGGCACCTACACAAATATATGGCATATATCCAACTGTTCCATGTTCATTTTTAAATTTATCCTTTCCATGTATTTAACCATTGCTTTGAGTGTGTTATGTTATGCTTTTTTGCAATGTGTTTGTTTTTAGGAACACTAGTTAGCAAGAAGTGAAAGCAAAAAAATCAGGCCAGGTATCTGGAAACTTGTACCAAATCAGGAGGTGATCTCTGTTTTTTACAGTCAGAGCAGAAAGAAATCCCAAAACCTTTTTCTTTTGCAACATGAACCCCACTGGAAATGCAGAGATATCTGGACAACATCCAGTCTGTCCTAAACATTTTCCTTCTACTTTCCAGGGCAGAATAACTCTGCAGACACACCTATCAAGCCTATCTTTCCCTAACGTGCAAGTTATCTGTGGGTTGTCATTGCCTCTGCAGAGGGTTGGGGAGCTTTGCCTGTCAGAAGACCTGCCTTGGTGCTTACCTCCTGCCTGGCTGCTAAGTGTGAGGCAGCTTAAAGCAGACAGCTCAGCATTGCACAAGTTTTTCCAAGAAGCTTTAAAAACCATTTCCAGAAATGCAGTCAGCTTCAGTTGCAGAAGGGGTCACTACTTAACTGTCCTGTGGTCAGACCAATCCCCCAGGCTAAGGTTCAGCCTGAGCAAGGTGCCTATGCCAGGCACAGGAAGAATATCCCATGTACCAAGTGATGCAGTACTCCAGATGAAGGGGGAAAATAGCTTTCTCTACTCTGGGGGAAGCCAAGGCCCTGCAGGGAACTGAAGAGTCATGGGACCAAAAGGGCCCTCCTGCAGCATGTGGCCAACTGCCTGGGGCATCAAAGCTCAGGTGTATAAAGGCATCTCCAACCCCAAATAAGGTCCAAGTTCAGGCATCTCTTGTGTAAGTGGTGGTGCATCCCAGCACACCCCAGCCAGCACACCAAAGGTGCCAGGGCTTCTTGTACAATCTATGTGCACACATTCAATACATCCCCTGAGGAGAAGCATTCCACTGGTCTATTCATTGAGTGCAGTGTACTAAGCAATAAAAAAACCCCCAACAAAACAAAGCAAAGAAGAAATAGAGCTGATTTTCCCCCAGAGATGAAACCAGACTGGTAATAAGAATAGCTGTGGAGCCTGTTTGCCTCAGAAGCAGCCATCAGCCCAGCAGTGCTGCTGAGGACATGTCCTTCTGCTCATTTCTGCAGCTGCCTGGAGCCATGTGCTGCACCACGGGAAACACTGACACGGGCAGATGGGATGAACCTGTGTGGGATGTAAAATATTCATCACACCCGTTTGGTGTAAATAAACACGAACCGTGGGAGTACCCCTGTCTGCAGAACGGAAACTACTCACTGGGCTCTCTTCTACAGCTCAGAGAGCTGCATTCACACAACCATTGTTGCCTCTGCACCTCCTAGTGTACATGGGTTTGCTTTGACTTCTTGGCTGCCCTCACTGTTGCACTTGGGTGACACCCTGGCATGACATCTCACTGTCCAGTCCCTCTCCAGTGGTGCCTGTCACTGCGACCCTGTTGGCGATCCCAAGCCCTCTGGTGCTCCAGCCCCATCCCCTACACAGTCACTGGAAACACAGAGCCTCTTCCCAGAGGATACCTGAAGGCAGAACACACTGCACAGTGTGCTTGTGTGCATGCAGGTGTGTGTATCCATGCAGACTAAACACGTGACTATCTTCCCACACAAATCCCCTAAGAAACTAAATATATGGTAATCTCCAGACTCAGTCACTTTGACTCCCCAGTTTTAATCAGGCTTTTGCCTGTTTAGATGCTAAACACTCCAGGACTGCGATGTCATCTATATGCGATCCTTAAAATGTCTGGCACTCGTTGGAATAATTCTGGAATAACAAAAATTTTAATGCCTTAATTTCTATTAAGAATGCTGTATAGAGCTCAAATATTAACAAAGAGGAATACATTAAGTCAGCCAAGTGCTTTCTGTTTTCAATAAACCCTGTTCAATACCATCATCTTTTTGTTCTTTGTTCTGTGTAATTTGATTAAACACAAGCTAAACAGATTGTATTCCACTGGCAAATAAGAAGATAAAAATTGATTTTTTAAGTGAGGCTAGCCTTTATGTTTTGTGATGGCTAAAACCATAATATTCCTGCAATTAAAAAGCTGGCACATGGTTGGTTTGATGGACATTTAGCATTGCCAGACCTTTGTTACAAATAATAAATGGTTCCTCTTTGTGGACTGTAGAAGAACTAAGATCACTCGAAAAAACTGAAGTTGTATTGAACTGACCATTGTTGCCAATATTATTATAATGCCTATATAGGCCATTATTGGACACGTCTATATTAATGGAGCTGTGCCACTTTGCCCTGATGGGAATGTAAAACTACCAAACAAAAGTATTGCTGCCAGAGGTGTACAAATCCAAGCAGGTAGGGAAGGCCACAGGTGTGTATCTGAGGGCAGAAGAGCTCCTGGGATGCTGCAATGGGCATCTCCAGGTGAGGCTTCAGCCACAGAATGAGTAATCAGGTGATGGCTGAGGTTGGCCACATGGGAGAGAAGGAGATGGATCTGCCAGAGGGATGGGTTACTGAAAGGTAACCACCAGCATGTAAATATGTGTCAAGATACTCAGTGGTCACTGCTTCTTCTGGGAGGGAAACTTGGTATTTGACCTCTCTCTAGGCTGACTGCAACCTTCCTTAGACTTCTGTTCAAAAATTTCATTTTGAAATTACTTTTGAAGATTATCTGTGAATTGAGTCATGGCCTCCCCCTTTACAGCAACTTTAAAGAGTGATATTTGGTCTTGTCATAAATATTAAATGCACACAAATATGTGTGTAAAACAAGACATGTGCTGAAAAGTTTGCTTTTGAAGGGAGGCTCCGCTTTTTGACTCCCAAAGAGAGGATGGGATCCCTCTGACCTGGACAGGCCAGGTCTTGTCCACCCCACTGCTAATGAGAGTTATGGTTTCCTTATTCACTTCCTGAAGGGGATCTATAAATTTTCATTTGTTAAATATTTCTGTTCTTTCATGGAAACAGAAAAATTCTTCAGTTTCTGGTGTGATTAATACTTCCATATATGAACCTTGCATCTATTGATCTACACCAAATTGTAAAGCCTTTGTTCAGTTGCATTCTTACTAGAAATCTTGGTAGAGTGTCTCTGGGGAGTAATCAATGAATCAATCAAAGTAAAAACCCTCTGAAAAAACAAAACCCCAAAAACGAAACAACGATTGATCTGAGGATACTGCCTCTTTGCTGTAAGAGAGGAATTTAAAATGCATGGAATTTAGAAGACGTACACATTTCCATTGGTTCCTTTACTGAACTTAAAGAACAGCATGAAAACACTGTGATTTGGGTTTTCCCTGTCCCTTGCATGATGAGAGGCCACACTAGCACTGGACCCTATTACTCATCACTGCTTTTCACACCACTTGCAATATGTTGCCAAATCCCTCAAGCCCAGACATATACCCACCTTGGAGGTTGCCAACATCATAAGAACCACTTACGACTCCTACGGTTTTTTGCCTTTGAATGCAGTATAAAATCAAAGCTGTCAAAGCCAGTTGCTTACACAGAAATCGATAATACAAAAAAAAGGAGAAAATAAGTTCACTTTTACTTGGTGCTTGGCACACACCCTAAATATATTTCTCTTCAAGGACAACATGTAAATAAAGAGGTCTTTAATTTTTAATGGCCATTTAACACCTCTTCAAGAGGAGCATTAGAATGCCTGGGGCTATTTCTTTTTTATCTCAAATTTTAAAATATTTATGTGTAACTAACAAAATCCTTCTCCAGCCAAGGATACAAACATAGTCTAATTTGGTGGGGTTTTTTTGGTTTTTTTTTCAAAACAAGGCCATGTAACTACACCCGTGCTTCCCAGGGAAGCATATTCTTCTACCTCCCAAAACTAAAATTTGCACTTTTTTTCACAGCAGTGTCTCTAAGAAGGCCACTGAGGACACAGGGAGAAGCCAACAGGTTCCCTGCACCTTTTTCACTCTGTTTTGCAGAGCCTGGAGCAGAGCTGGCCATGCTGTCTGGAAGCAGTGTAACATCCAGGTACCCAAAGGATGAGGAGGGGAAAGGTATTCAGCTGCTTTAAGGTTTCTATTCCTATAGCACCTTACCTACTCACTGCCTGACTTTTATCATAGACAGCAAATAAGCAGGGGGCCTGCAGAAGGTGATTTCCTTCATTTCACAAACCTCAACCCATTTCTTGGGTAGGCTGACCATGTGTGAGTGGCCTGCAGATCCATAGCATCTGTCCTATTGAGCCTTCATTGTAATGCTTGCAAGTAAAGGAGTACCTCTGGATTCTTACTGCTGTGTTTTACCATAACTAATAGCCCCACATACCAAATCTTGTGCATTTCTCCTTAAAAAGCAGTTTAGAAAGCTCTAAATGATGACAGAGCTTCTATTTTTTTTCCTCCCAAGTAAAAAAAAGTGTTTTGTTTTCCTTGCAATAAAATGTTTTTGATTCATAACCCTAAACTGTCAGTGTTTGATGAGTCCAAAGTGTATTTTTTTTTTCAGGATACAGAATGAAAATATTGAGCTGCTCTGACTGCTCTGATCTTCATCAGGAGCAATGAAAAGAATGAACTTGCTCAGTACAGGACATGTAGCCTAACTGTAATACTGAGGAGGGAGAAATGTCATTTTTCTAGACTATTCTTGGGCCAAATTCAAACAAATTTTGCAAATGCTGGGAAAGCATTACCCCTGAAAGCCAGAAGGTCAATCTCTGGTGAGTGCTGGCTTCTTACCACTCTGCCAGCACCAGGCACAATCAATGGATATATTTCTCTTGAACTTATTCTCTGAGACAGTTGTGAAAATAAACCATTTTCAGCTTAGACTGAGATAATCCCTTAAAATGTTAGCCCAAATTAATGTTTTGGAGGCAATGGTGGGAAGTGCCAAGCAACTTATAAATAGCATGACCAATTTTGCCTCTAGCACAAACAATCAAGACACTGGGTGGCATATTGTCCATTCACGGGACAGGACCAGTACTCTCAAAAAGACACACAAGCATACACCTATTTGTTATTTAAATGAGGGAAAAGGTTTTCCTTGCCCATCCTAGATTTTGCAGGATATTCCTGTGTGTGTTTACTTTTCTGGAAGACATGTATTGTGTACCCACGATTAGGTGTGCACACAAACTCACTCTGGTTACTGGTGACATGCCTTTCCCAGTCCTGGTAGACACAAAGTTCTGGGATGCCATCAAGTACTTCAGTGTTGTCCCTACTCTTATTCAGGACATCTGTGTGGTTTCCGCATTCCCAGCTTATCCAGCTGCACTTCTGCTGGGACCTGTCCTGAGTAGCTTTTCCCCTGTGATGAAAACCATATCAAGAGGCCATGCTGAAGGTCTGGAAGCTCCTCCAGGCCCTAGCAGAGTATGGGACAGACTACGCCAGCATTACCCTTTGCCTTACCTGCCCCTACCCTTGGGGTCTGCAGCCCAGAAATGTGAGCCTTCTCCTCACATGTAGCTCTAGAGTCCTCCTGTGAAATTTCAGAGGCAGAACTAGGACTCCACTTTCCACCTGCTGGGGCAGGCTGGATTGCAGAGCCATTAGCCCAGTTTCCAGGACCTTGGTACAGTTTGGCCACAACAGCCCTCAACACAAACACTTCTATGAGTGTACTTCAGACATGAAAGTGGATTTTGGGTTATTGTTTTCCTCCCTATTTATGTCCGGAAAGATTTTCTCTCCAGGATCTGTCACTTTGGGTTACTCTCCTTTAGATGGCACTGTTACCATTTCCAAGAGGGATCACTGCTGGCCTGGGATGCTATAAAATACATGGACATCATGTGAACCAAGTCTGGACCTCAGAGCCCAGCTACATTTCCTAGATCGCTAAACAGCTTTTGAAACAAGCAGTACCTTCAAGTCTTTCATGGTTATTTTGGTTGTCTTAAAATTTATTCATTTTGACTTTAATTGAGTGAATAAATAGGGTTCTTTAATTACGAGCAACATTTTCTTTATGTTCTCTGTACCTGCTGCATGTAGTCTTCTACATGCTGAGATAATGTTATCCTAACATCTTCAGGAATTGGCAAACCTGTAACAGGGACACTCTACCTGATTCATGGTGAACAGGAAGACTAGATAATTATTGAGGGAAATCAAATAGTTTCCTTCATCTAACAACTTTGGTTGGTCACAAGTATTAGTATCTCAGTTACACTTTTTTCAGCTCTAGCAATCAGAGACTGGGACTTCTAAGTTTCTGCATCTACTTTACTCCTAAAACCCCCTGCTTGTGACAAATACTTCACTCAAAATTCTTCCTTTTCCAAGTTCCTGAACTTTTCTTTTCAAACATATGGCATCAAATTATTCAACTAGTCAGATTGGATAGCATCTACACTTTACACATAGTTCTTTGGCCACCCAAACCCTAAGCTTGGTGACTTGACAGAGGTGCCAGATTTCCTTTGTCATGGCAGATTTCCTTTCTATGATTCTATGAAATTAAAATTCTCTTCTCATAATAATCACTGTAAAGAAATTATATGCTTTGGTCCCAAGAACAAATTTTCAGTGACTGTGGAATAAATTTGGGCAAGTGACAGGTGTAAAGGCAAACACTCTTTTCAATGGTAAGAAGCACCCATTGCACTTACCTGCCTGTAAAAGTACTGTGTTGTTATAGCAAAGACATCAAAGCCACCGCTGGCCCTTTTAAGATCATCTTGGACATTGATTAATTGCCGGGACTGCTCATCACACTTTTCCTTCAGTCTCTGGATTAACCGCTTTTCAGTGTCTCGACCCTCTCCTGGTTTGGGGGAGAATCCATTCTTTGGGGTGCTTGGCCTTTGCTTGGGATGTCCTATGAAGGAGAGAAGAAATGACTGTTCAGGTCATTTAGTTTACCTGTACAGATATGGCCTTTATGTGTTTCTATGGCTTTTGGGACTCATCCCTACAAAAGAAAAAACAAGGGTCAGTAGCACTCTCACAGAACTTTCAGTCTTTCAAAAAAGAGCCAGAGCACAATTAAATATGTTTCTTTAGGGGTCAAAGGTCAGAGCTTTTCAACAGGCATCTCACCTCAGGTTCTGAACCTGAAAGTCTTCTACAAGTTGAGGAGGGCTGTCCTAAGAGTGTTTCACTGAGAACTGAGGTTGTTGGAGGAAGGAATCACTTCACCTTTGCTAGACGTCTACAAGAACAGAGTTCTGCATATGTGATGCTGCACTTTCTTGACTGGCAGTGAGAGAAATGAGCACTTCCAGGTCAGGATTCACCTTATCTTATTGTGGATTGTGGAGGCCTGTGGGCATATTAGGATGCCCTGGAAGGAAGCCGCCTGGGCTCTGGTTTCTCCCATGGAAGTCCAAGGACCACATGTCAGTTACCCCAGTAACACTCCCCCTGTTTGCCTTGTGTGGCCATGTTCTGTACCCTGTAACCCCACTGTCACTCGGCCCGCCGGCCGGCTCCCCCCCCAGTTTGCCAGGCGAGGTTATGTTCTAGCGAGCTCCCCTCTCTCCGTACCCCCGTTGGTTTGTTCCCCTGTTCGTCTGCCCTGGCCGCTCTCCCTGTTGGTGACTGTGTCTGTCTCCCCGCCTGCCCTCTCCGCTCACTGGCCCCTGCCGCTTGGCTGCGCCCCCACCATGCCCAAACTTAAACCCTGGACTCTCCATTTTCCCTGGTTCTTTGTCACTGGCCTCTTTAGCGTGTGGATCCAATAAACCGCGGCTGGCATACCACGGAACAGGAACCCCTCCTGCCTCCGTAGCCTTATTTCCACCAGCTGTGCATGCAAGTGTGGTGAGCCCCTCCGCCCAACCAGAATGCCTTCCCTGGTAGAGACACTTGCAGGAAGGTTGCAGTGTCGGGCTGCCTGCACCATGCTGCAACAGTGAATATGGAAAACACCTAGATTTATTCTTTGTCCACATGAACCCCCAGCTTGGTGACTCAACAGGTGCCAGTTTTCCTTTGCCTTTGCAGATTTCATTTTGCCTCTACACAGGACAATGTAGGGCTGGAGTTGTCTGTCCCTGAATGCAAACACAGCATGGATTGCTTACTGTTGGGTTATCACTATTACTTTTTATCTACAACACTGCAGTGTGCCTTGAGAGTTCCCTGTGCTCTCACCTTTACAACGTATCTAAAATTGCAGCACTTAGCAGATATGTACTGAAGTGCCACCAAGTGCCACACAATGCACAAGAGTTACATCACTGGCTCTGCACAGCTGCTGTTTCAGCATCATTGATCACACTAGAATCACTGCATGGTTTGCCTGCAGAAATAGACCCAGACAGACTCTGGCTCCCATGATGTGCTCTGAGTTGGCTTGAAGCAAGCCTGGTGCTGTACAAAGATGTGAAAGCACTAGTGTAGCTTGTGTTTAGGGTACCAGCTCAAATACAGGGTCATATTCATATTCGTGGCACAAGAACTAAAGCTTACTCATGATAAGCCACTTCAGGGCAGTGAGGCTTTTTTCCTAAGTTCACATCCTGCTTGAGTCAACTAGCCATTTCTGTGCATATACCCAGTTACGGGGATGAAGCAAGAAGGCACAGTGTTCTGGTAGCCCTGGGCTGCTGAGGCGACTGCTTGGAAAATCTGTTTTTTCTTCACCTTCTCTGTTTTCTGAGAACTTTCCTCTGCAAACATTTATGGCCAGCTGGGCTTCACTTTTGCACAACTTACTGATTTTTTTTTCTACCCTCAGTCTTTTTTGCTACCCTTTTGCTACCCCTCAGCTGATGGTGAATGAGCTCAGCTTTAGCTCATTCCTGAATACTGGCCAGGAACTTCCAATCTTCCACAGATCCTCCCATTATTCTCCAGCTTTTACCCTAAAGGCTGAAGGCAGTTAGAAAGAGGGAGAAAATAGGAGTCAGGCACTTTTGTCCAATGTGTTACTAGAGATGGTGGATGTGGGTCTGGAACATTTCAGTGTTAGTAGAAAAGCTGGTGTATGCACAAATATGAAAAAAAAGACAGTCTGTAGTTTTATAGTCTTGTAATATACAGTTCCTGAAAAACAACACAGAAGCCGTGTCTACAGCCAGTCTCCATCAATTAGTGTAACAAGGTACAGCCTTCTGCCATGAATACTACCTTTCCCTTTCCTAAAAAGCCAAAGAATCCTTCCACAGAGATGCCTCTGATGGTATGAATCTGAGCCAATTTGTAAAGTAGAGCATTACAAATTCCAGAGGTAATTTTGTCAGATGTGCTTTAGATCTTTTAGATCTTTAAGACTGGGGTCTGGGTGTGCAAATAGATCCTGAGGGAAATTTTACTAGATCAGGCAAGGGAAGAGTATTGCTTCCCCAGAGCAATACCCTGGGAGCATATTCCTACTTTTTCAGATCCCTAGCTTGTGTGGAGCCATTCTTCTATCTTGCTCACCTATGTCCTGGCTCCAGGCTAAGCTTACCGGGAGCCAGATCCAGCAGAGATGCTCCCTCATGTCTCCAAGCATCTCATGGTGCAACTGCAAAGAGCCACGAGTGCAAAAAAACCCTTTGAAACTCTTTGTGTACATGACTTGCATTGGTGAAAAAGAATACCATGTTCTGCAGCATCAAGACTAATGCCATGTTGTTGGAAGACCTAAATAATACAACACAAGGAGTTTTTGTCATTAAGAGAGTTCAAGCAGCATCGCTATTGCCCTCTATCCATTTTTATGTCACTTAAATCCTGTCCACCTTTTTGTGCAGTAGTGGTATTTTCTTACAGACTCTTCCATTCATGTCAAGGGGCTCTAAACTGTACAGCAGGTAATACCACAAAGTAAGAAATTCATAAAAGCAACAGCCATAAATATCTGTCTTTTTAGTATAAAAAATACTGGGTTGTTTAGGCAGGACAGTGATGTTACAACAGAAGGCATAGGGAGAAGTGTTGGGGAAGGTCCTTGAGATCAGTTCAGTTTTAATTAAAACAGAAACTCATCAGGTTGCTTAGTCTTGTATCTTTCTAGCCTTGCTGCTCACTGGAAGATTTGAAGTGCACATCTCTGTGTTGTCCTTGTCAGTATTATAAGCTGTCCTTGTAAATTAAACAGTGCTATTCTCCTCAGGGATAAATCTGAATTTTGCAGTTCATTTGGGTCTGAAAGGCAGCTTACTAAGCTTATTCTGCCATTGATGTCTTTCTTCTATTGCTCTGCACAAAACAGGGTATATATTAATGATGCTGGCCCTGATCCTCAATGTCCTTTTTGCTGATGGTGGGACCAGAGGGGCAGACCCAGTGTATGCTGAAATCACTGAACCCCTTTGATCCGCTTCAAAACTCCCAAGTCTTTTTTATCTACGTGAGTGTTTGAGCTAAGGAGACATAACAAGTATATACTCATAATTAACACTGTCCATGAGGATTTAGATGGGGATTGCAATTCATTCGCCTTTTAACTGTCCAATTTCCAACATTTTGGTAAGGAAAGTGAGCAAATTACTTTGAGACAATTGATATCAAGCATTCTGAAGAGTGACAGATGCCAGAAACAGTTACCATTCTAAAATGGAGTGAAAGGAGAGCACTTGCATCTATGAACACTTGCTTCTATACACAGATCTCAGGAATAGTATTGCATCAAAAGATACAAATGAGATCCCTGCAAGACTCTGCATCTCAAAATTCCCTTGCAAATTTTCAGATTCAAGGCTAAAAAATTTGTGTACAACAGTCAAAAATCAGCACTGGTTAAAAGGAACTGAATGTGAGAAGGCCAGTAACAGAGGCAAATACAACCTAGAAACAGCATTCAGAAATTTTAGAACCTGTTTCATGGCCAGGTGAAGCTGTGGTGGAGTTACCTGTGAGACACATTCCCTCCCATCAAAAAGTGTAAACGATGCAGGAGTTTGTGATTCTGATGGAGGAAAGGCTGCTACTGCCCCTTAGCACCAGCTACACTGTATGTCCTCTTCAAAGGCTGCTTTTACTAGTTTTTGAAATGGTTAAGTAGGTGAAAAAATTGTCATTATTGCTTTCTTACTGCTGTAGTTATTTCAAAGAATGCCAAAGGCTAGTCTAAAAAAATTAAATTAAGATGAGGTTTATTTTCCTACTTGATCCTTAGAGTGATAAACAAATTTAGATTGGATTAATTGCAGACAACCAAGCTGAACAAATTCTAAATCAGTCTGATGGATGGAGGTCAGTGACTCAACCTCTCATGCAAATGAAGAAACCTTTGAGGTTTCATGAATTGGATACACCAAAAGTTTAAGCCTTTAAAAATTATTAAGTCACCCGTGGAAATGCAGACCTCCTTAAGACAATACAAACACACTGTACAAATATTCCTGTTCCATTTTGTTTTGTAATCCCAGTGGAAGCAAATCAGCTGTCCTGTAACATGCTGCCACAGCCACAATCAGTGCTGATGCTTAAACTGGACTCCCACCGTTATAAACACTGGTGAGCTTCTAGTCTGGCACTCTCTGCAACAAATTCTTTGGTTCACTCTGTGATCTCACCAGGTGCAAAATAGCCTGTAAATTATATGACTCAGAGGACAGTGTTAAGTTCATCTTTCTTACTCTAATATCCGTAAGGAGAAGAATTTTGTGTGCTGTTGGTGTCTGGGAAGATTAAATTTACCCTTCTATTTCCTTGATTTTGTTGGTTGAGAAGGAGAAAAACAGGGATTGAGTTTAGTAAAAATGGAGAGACTCTTCGTGCAAGTTACAGGAACTGGAGAGCTGTTCTACGTGCTTTGTATTTTGCCACCAAATGAAGCAACATGGGGTTCTATTCCCCACAGTTGTAACTTAAATATCATACAGCTCTAGGGATGGCATTTTAAGTATTCAAGCAGAGTAAGTAGAGATGGCATTTTAAGTATTCAACAGAAGATAAACTGCAAGCACAAGGAAATCAGTGAGACCTCACATGCTCATTTCCGAAGCATTTAGATCAACCAAAAGCCAGCCTCACAAAAGCCTTTAGGCATCTTATCCATTTGTTAATGTACACTCAGTAGACACAAATAGAAACAACTTCTCTTCATTTTAGTAAATAAAAAAAGGTATTCTTGAGAAATGTTAAAACCATGTGCTTGTGCCTGATATTGAGGAGTAAATTGACAATGTCCCAATAGCACTTTGAACGTTATTTCTATAGATAATCCCTTTTCCAGTTATGCATAGAAATAGCCCAGGAAATTTAGTGCCTCTGCATAAGAGTAGATTCTTAGCAATACACTATCACTCCAGGCAACTGTCTGAGGTGTCTTTTATTTCACTATATCTATCTGTTCTCCTTTTATGTAATAAAAGTGTAATGATAAAAAAAAAGTTTCTGTGCCCTTAAACATGTAATAGCAACAACTCTTTGTTTTGAAGGAGAGATGATTGCATGGTTATAACAAAGAGAACAAAAGTCTATTCAGCTCATGCATTGGTACAATAAAGCCTGCTGTAGCCATCGTAATGAACCTCGGACACAATCAATCCTCACTTAACAATAGTAGGTCTCAGATCTGAGTGTGTTAACAAGAGATGCAAAGTCAACAAGTTTAAATCTTTTCTGAAACACTGCTTTCAGGTTCACAAATACCTAGTGAATGGAGTTTTGTGGCTGTTACTGCTGATTTCTTAGGGGATGAGACAGCTGGTCTGCTAGCATCCTGATCTTTTTGTACTTCTTTCTTCACACCTGTTTTAGAAAAAAAAAATCAAAGGTAGAAAGACATCTGGTTTATAATTCTGTTCATAACTGTGCAGAACTGTGTCACTAAGATACACAACAAAATGGCAAAATGTGTTTCACCACCACACATCCTGGGCTCTGCACAGAATGATGCTACGCAGCACTTCTGCGTTGGATGCCAACCTGCTATGCCTGCAGCCACAACTGTGCACTCGTGGCTGAGCTGACATGCACAGCACTAAAGAAGGACAAAAGAAGGCCTTACACTATCTTGGTTTTCCAGTCATTTGCACGACAAATGCCATTAAGGCATGAATAGCTACACAGGTAACCCACCCAATCTGTTCTGAGCGCTGTGTTCTGTCTCTTTACCTTGCCGTGCAACTTCATTCTGCACTGCAGGAGAGGTGGAATAGGACTGTGCAAAGCTGACTGAAGTTGCCTGCAAGTCCTGCCCTGTCACCTTCTCCACAGGTAAGGAAGCTGTCTTTTCTGGAGACCGGCTTTCCCAAGATGGTCTCACGTAGGCAAGAGAGAGGTCTGAACCAGAAGCAGGCAGGACATGTCAGAGCTGTGTTGGATGTGACTGCCTGGACACATGAGAGTGGGTACTGCACATGCCTGTGCAGTGAGTCAGGCAGGGGCAGAGGTGGGCAAGCACATTCAGGGCACAAATCTACAAGACACTGTGCCAGTGTGGGATGCAACAGGGCATGGAATAATTCCAAGAGAGGCAACCCAGTGTCTGTTGTTATTCATCCCACCACTGGAGCTCTCTGGTCAGGGCATCAGGATGGTCTGTCAGCTGTCAGAGTTCTGCAGTCAGTGACTGCCTCTTGTACCAAGGAGATAAAACTTCCTCTAAAAGCCATAACGGCCACCCAAGCTCCGCTTCTCCTGCCCACCCACAGCTCCCATCAGAATAGCTGTGGGGACCATGCTGAGTGCAGTAACATGAGGTCCTGCCCTGCTTGTTTGGCCATGGTGTGACAGTCACAGACTCCGAATTTCAAGCAGAAAACATTCATCAAAGAAGTAAGGAGAAAGAGCAATAAAAAGCAAAACCCTGAGACAATAATATATTTTCCTGTTTGCTTTCCTTTTTTTAACCATTAGTGTTTGTTGAGAGTTGCATTTTAGCCTGAAGGACAATGTCACAGCCCCTAGATACACAGGAAAAACAGAGAGATTTAAGGGAAATGACTTGTTATAGAGGGAAAACAAAGCTTGCCTTATTAACTTTCCCGTCTGTCACAAGTATGTTCACAGACATCTTATAGGAAAATGTCCCTGTTGGGGGTTGGGTTGTC
>WEKY01002947.1:61482-92396 GCA_013390045.1 Picathartes gymnocephalus | reverse complement strand
AATAAATCTAATTTATGACTGTCTTGAGGGCACAGCATTGACAGCAACAAAAATGTCAGAGTCTTGCCCTTTCTTGTTCACATAGAGTACCTTTTGGCACAAAAGCTTACTCAGCAGGAACAAGGGTGCCAGGGTGCTGTAATTCTGCCTATATTGAGTAAGAATATTTGAGCAAGAAACATATACTCTGTTGAATAACAAAAAAGACTTGGAAAAAAGACAGCTATCCTTCCCCTCCCTCACCTTTTTTCTTCAAGTTATTTTAGTCCAAAGGTCACGTTTGACAGACAATACTAAAAGCTTTAGGAAAAAATGTGGCTAAATTAAAAGCTGTAAAAAAAAAATAATTGGGGGATTTTTGGTTTTTAAATTATGCTATAGATTAGCTGAGAAACTAAGATGATACTTTTTGGTTTGTATGAATTCCAAATGAGAAGGAATAGATTCTGCAGCAAACTACCTTCCAGCTTTCCCAAACCTCTTCAAAAGTCTATGGAATTTATTCTACAGCCCTCAGAGATTTTTTTCAGCTAAACCCTTTTCATTACTAATGATAATCTTTGGCTTTCTGAAGGGCAATGCATTCTCACTTCAGTTATCATTTCCCCAAAAGAATAAAAAACAAGAATGATCCTTAAAACAAATGGAAAGATGAAATCCAGGCATTTAGCCCACTGTTATTTTAAGGTCCAAAGATTTTTCCTTTCATGGGTCACCTCTATGTGTTCTTCCGTTTTCTCAAAACAAGTTCCAAAGATGTGAAATGCACTTCAAGCAAGAGAAGAAATAACCATTGGAGTCTGAAGGAAGAAGCCTTCAGTGCAGAGATGTTTGAATACTCATCTGGGAAAGAGGAGACATTAATACAAATTATCAAAAAGAGGCTGGCTCAAACATAAGGCTGTGAAAGTCTTATGTGAAGTTGTGAGTTTGTTTTGAAGGGCACAAAAAAGTGTTTCATTTGCATGGTAGTCTTCACTGATTCTCTTTTTGAAAGAATATTAATGTTTTTCAGCTAGATTCTAGATATCTCCAATACAGACACCCAAGGAATATAAAATAATAAAAAATAAAATAATTATTTCTCTAAAAATTTTGCTCCTTTAAGCAATTACTCCATAAGTAATTACTTTTTCTTAAAATTTGCCTGAGCTCATGAGTTGAGGTGACTTCCTTAAGAAAGCTCAGGTACTTGTGTTCCAACCATTTACGAACAGATACAAAAATATTTATGACAAATCGTGAAGCCATACTGGATCCATATTACTTGTCTTGCAAAACTTGTCTCAAACTGCACAGGGGAAGAAGATAAAGTACAAAAGCAACAGGAAATGGCTTGTCCTAGTACACACCTGGAACAACATTGTCCTGTTCTTCTCAGAATCAGAGGGCTGGACATGACTGGGTGCGCTTGCGTGTCTTCTGCGGGACTGTATTTTCAGGTTTGTGTCATGAACCCTTCTCTGCATCACTGCAGTGACACTGCTGCACCGGGAGCGAAACTCCTGCTGCTCATCAAAGCCAGAGTCCTCTAAAATCCTCTCTGGAAAGAAGCCACGAGTGCCGGCCAGGTTGGCCAGGTTGGTCTGGCTGCCAATTGTAAACATTGCAGCGTGCCCTGAAGTGCTGTTTGGGCTGTCCAGCTCCTCAAACGGGCTGTCCAGTGGAGAAGCTGGCACATTTTCTTCACACAGGGGCAAGTCCAAACTCGACTCGTTATTCCGCTGCTCGTTTAACAGTTTCAGGCGCTGGCGCTCATGAAGGCTGAATTTCTCTATGCAGTCATCAATTAGTGTGGAGGGAGCTTTCTTGTGAGCCACTGTCACCTTTCCACAGTACAAGACCTCAAATTTTTGAGAGTCATAGAAGGCATCTTCACTATCCTTACTTGGTTTGGCATCTTCTTTCAGTGCTGCTTTAGAGACTTGTCTTATGCTGCTGATGACATCAGGAACCTAAGGGGACAGTGTGAAAGGCCTTTTTAGTAACCACAAATGAGACAGCAGAGGCAGTGATGCGTCAAGCATTTGTTAAGGTAAGTATTTACACAAGCTATTTCTCCAGCAGAGTGCCACAAGCTTCTTGGCAAACAATATAAAACCAGTAAAGTCTAAATTCTGTATAGAAAATTTATGCAGTGGAAGCAGAGCAAATAATTTCTATTTTTTTTCCTGGAACATCTTCCAGTACAGAAGGTTTTAAATTACCAGAAGGTCAATTGGCAAATGTTCACATCTTTCTTTGTTTGTTTTTATGAGACTATCTTCTCTTTTCCATGGTCCTCTGCCCACAGTGGCATGTTTTACTGCTGTATTCTGTGAAGGCCCATCACTGTTCCTTTGTTTTTATTTTGCAGAGCCACTTATTCTATTCTTAAGACTGTTTCGAGAACATTTTTGTGGAAAAGAGACCAGCAATCTCCATCAGTCTCAACTGACAGTTTTGGAATACAGGTTGCAAGAATATGGACAAGTACCATGTACACTTCCATTTGGCCTTACTTATTATCAACAATAATAGCCTTGCCCCATCCGTCCTATGACACAGTACACCTTAAGGTCACACTTCCCTGCTGCCTCAGTCATTGTGCAATTAAGCAGCATGCACAAATCTCTCTTCTCCTCTGCCCAGACCCCTCCTATACCCTGTAGGGCCAAACTGTACATCTCCAGTAGAAACGCAAAATTTCAACCCTGTATCACGGAGTCTTTCAAAGACACCTGGTTCTTCCTCCTTTTTATTCCAATCACCCTGGGAGGAGTCTGCTTTCAGTACCAACACATTTAATATGCAAGCTTGTTTTACATTTTGGCCTCACCAAAAAAAAACAAGGACTTACCCAACTCTACTAAGCGATTAGCCAATTAGAGTGATAATAGTTGCTCTTTTGACAGTACCTACTCTTCTGAACCATACCTCTTTCCAACACGTCCCATTTTCTCTAGAAGTATGATGAACAGCATCACACTACATGCATTGGGGAAGTTACTAGTGACAATGAGATAAAGACAGAATATCTATCCAATTTTCTTTGCAAGAGAAATCAGTTCTCAACATTAAACTAATCCAGTATAATCAATCACTAGCTTTTGTATTCTATATAGCTTCCCACTATAATATTTGATATTTTTCAAAGAATTTTTCTATTAGAAAAAGGTAACTTTAAAGTCAAACCTTAGTAAATAATCCATGCTCCCTACAGTATCTCTTTCTTTCAGTCACATGATACTAGCTGAAGTTTGCCACTGAGGCAGCAATCTCATACACCAACACTTTTGCAAGTCACAGTGGAAAATTACCTTATCTTAATCCCCATCTCCCATTACACACTCCTCATCCCTTGGGCATTCAACTCAAATCTGCTTCCAGGTCATTTATTGCAAAATGAAGTTCAATTACCCTAAGGTCTGCTGACCATTTGGCTTCTATCCCTGTAGATGTCACCACCATCTCAGTTTTCAGTGAGGCTAAAAGCTAAGCCTAGATCTGACACAGATACGAGGGTGTAAGTATTCTTCCCTCATTCTCACTACCGGGTTGCTTTACCATCACCCAAGGTGCACTTCCTCCCAGCCATGCCAGGTCAGCTGGACATGCACAGTCCTCACTTTGCACTTGCCTGTTTGTATTACAAGATGCAGCTCCTTTTCCACTGATGGGTCTCTTATTGTCCCTATGGCATGTGCTTAAAGAAGCTCTTGAGTTTAAATTCCTTAGTCCTCTATTTTAAGAAAATTCACAAACTAGTTATCTTTTAATTAAAATTTCCCTTTTTAGAATCCAGAAGCTTTTACAGGGCAATTCATATATATTTCTATTCAAAGTACAGTGACAAATGATAATTCTATTCGAAATGCATACATTTTAGACACAATCAACTAGAGTAACCACTGTCAGCTGTTTAAGCAGCTATTTAATTTTTTTTAAAGTGTACCACCACTTCTACTCCAATAACTGGGTTTTGCCTCCTGCTCATCACCTCTAAGACAAAAAAAATGGATATTCCCAAGTCTTTCTGAAAATATGCAATAGTCTCCTAACACATCCTTCTCCCTCTCTCCCCCACCAGCAAATGTCCAAATAGGCTGGGGATAAGACACTACCAGTTCTACCCCAACAGTAAAACCCATACATTCTCTCTTCTGTCAGAGATCTCTCTCACAAATGCACAGAGTTTTAAGAAATTGCAATTCTACTTAGAAAAACCTACCACCCTAAGTATCCTGCTGTTTATCACTTTCATTTCCATCTTTTCCAGACTGTGTATATTCTTCAGACACTAGTATTTAAGTCACAATTATTATTTCAGAATTTCTGCTCCTTAGAAAGCTTTTTCATCACATAAACTGCTACAGTATTTTCACTTATGCATAGAGGGTTCCTAGCGTTAGACCAGAGGTTTCAGCTTATACAGCCCTGCTTGGTTTAGGTAAATCTTTTTACATGCTATGTTATTTTTTTGGGTGCTCCCTCATCAGCATCCACTACTTTTCTTCTCTCCAACCTATAGACAGAACTAAAGTGAAAATTCAAAGTGAACATTTTGAGACCCTTTAATCTCTGTAGTTATGAATATTTTTCTTATATACAGATGAAGAGAAAAACAATGTAATGGATGTCACAATTGATAACTAATATTTGTCAGACAACCCAGAACCAGTTCCAGATGCTTGTTGGTTGTTTCATGGGTAATCTCAGTAGCATGGTGTAAAAAACAGCTTCAAGTATAACATTCAAGACAGATACTAACATTGCCAGACTATTAGTCGTGCACAAGAATTTTATTGGTGTTTAGTGGACAGGAGTAACTCTGTGCTGATGATGATGATGTACCCAATCACTGACAATGGGCCAGTCTATGCTGTTAGACCTGACCCTCTTCATTTCCCAGAGTGACACTTTCTTATCAAAAGCCAAGAGCTACTTCTGAGATGTACCTGATCAGAGTACAGTATCTTCATGTAAAGATTTCAATTTGAGCAAAACCCCTAGGTGGAATCAAGTAGAGTCTAAACAACAGTTTGCATCTGTGTTTTCCTGAAATGCAAGATACAGGAAAAGTTACATCATTATCAAGCATACATACCAGTATGGCTTTTTACACATTTCTTTGACATATATCTTTGGGTTTTGACATTTTGCTCCTCTGCATCAAGTAACCCCAGCCATAAAAGTTTCACCATCAAAATTGTGTAACTTTTTCGGATTTGGATATTAGCTTATTATCAGTTAATGTCAAAATTGCAGGGCAAAGTTAGACAAGATAATAAGCAGAACGGAGCTTTTAAAATACTGAAGTACCTGGATGAAAATTCTTAACTACTTTTAGAAATCAATTTAGGAATATTAAGATGATAGACTCCTGAAACAGTCAAAACTTACTAATGTGTTTCCAAGTTCTAGTATTTCCCTGCAGAAGTCTCATTAAATTAAGCAGGCAGAGGGAAGAAATGGGATTGTTACTCCTGAAACCCACAGGGCCACTGACAACCTTCCTGGACATCTACTACCAGCTGTTACAGTAGAGCAAAATTAAAAGGTTAAATGAGTTATTGCATAGGTTTTCAGTATTCACCTGAATATGAAAAAATTAAATCCTTAAAATATTTAAGCAATTGATCTACTTAACACACTCAGATTTTTTCTGTCACTTGAAGACAGTTACATCCAGAAGAAAGATTGAATTAGACAGGGCTACACAGTGTATTCTCAGGGTGAGAGAGGCACACTTAAAGCCCAAACAAACCCTGGGGTGGGACAATTTAAGAAGACTTAATTCTCCGAGGCTTTGCCTCTCCCAAATCCCATGGTCTAGGGGCCTATCGTCTTTTTCCAAATATTGCTGGACAGAGGAGGAAATGACTATGTTCCAAAGGCAGTTGCACAGGGCTTCTCAGTCCAGAAAGGTAGGAGCTGATGGTGCAGTGCTGGAACAGCAGTTCTCAAATGCAGAAACATAATGTACGGTGTTATTATAGGTTTTATTCACAAAGTTTCCTTATACTGTTGAGTAGCAGCAGACTATTTAATGAATCAGAACAATGAAATTACCCCCCACCCCAAAACACTTACTCAAATATGCTGGAACAGAACACAAAGCTTTCTCTAATGCAGCAATGACCTCATGCTTAAACAGTGACAGGCACACTGAACTTTCTCAGGTATTAATAAACTGAAATCAAACAAAATGGGACTGAGAGCTTCAAGTGAGCTTTCTCTCCCTCCAGGATGTCAAGAGCGTCTATGTCTGTCAGGAGAAAACAGCAGTATGTGTACTTTAAGACCCTTGAAACAGTGCTCATAGTAACTCCTCAGTCTCTGAACAGAGCCAAGAGAACTTAAGAGCAGAGATCCTTCCTCAGGGCCTGTTCCACACAATGCCCCCAAATGCAAGAGGCCAATAAGACAAGGATGGACAGTGGGTACCACAAGTACAAACCTGTGATGCTAGTTTGGCTCCTCAGTGTGAACAACACTACAAAACTTGGTTGAGAAAAAAGAAACTAAAAAACCAAACCCCTATACCAAAACCAACCAAACAAGACTGCGAGTTACAAGGCAAATAATAAGTGCTCTATAATGTCATTGAGGAGGCAATATTTCCCTCCAGGGAAATATATTTGATCTAATAAGAGTAATAAAAGAAAAAGAAAAAAAATAACCCTACACTTGGTAATCCAAATCAAATTTGTTATTCACATCTGAGTAGCCTAAGATTGTATGAACCAGTCTTCACCCAAACAGATCTGATTCAATATGTGGCAATTCAATAAGGAAAAGTTATCTGTACTCAGAACAGATGGCACTAGCTGAGTTCTGCATCACCTACAGTTAGATTCTGCCCTGAAAAAACAACATCAGAAGTAAAGCATGACACTGTCACAAACTATATTTACTACAGGCAGTAGAGTTTTGATAGTAGAAACTAATGACAGCACCAATTTAGCCAGATAATCCCCTATCTCCTCTCTTTGTACCACACATGTATGATCTTGGTTAGAGACCTTTTGAGCTACTGCAGCACATTATCCATTTGGCCAGATAGTGTAGAATAAGGTGGCAGCACTCAGCTAATTCCTGCTCTGCAATTCAAGGGCAAGATCTAGTTCTGTCCTTGTGACTAGACCTGTAACAGGATCAATTCATAAAGGAGAGCACACACCTTCCTCATGCATTAGCAGCACACTGCACAAAGAGCATGTGATTAGTACTGCCAAGAAATATTCTACTATACATCAAGACACCTCACTGTGTTCTACATGGAATGGTATTTTCATGTTGGAAAGAAACATCACTTTAACGGATAAAAGTAATGCAAGTTCTTTCACCTGACCAAAGTGAGGACTGCAGAAAAATTTTTACCACCAAATTCGTCTCATGTCACGTAACTCAGGTTTTGTTAAAACTAATTCCAACTGCTGCCACCCTTAAAACCTCAAAAACAGAACTTCAGTTATGACTATTGATCATCAATATCTTTAAGCTGCAAAATAGAGAGACTGTCGAGCCTACTAAATCATGTCTGCTGCAACATAAGAGTAGAATACTTTGTCATAAGTCTAGAAAGGGCAGAGCATCTCCACTGTAACACTACATGCTTTCTTAAACAGCAATGACAGAAGTAGAAACATTAAAAAAATAATAATAATCCCTATGACTTTACAAGAGCCTCCAGTGAACAAAGGTGGATGCCCCCTTTTTGCTGGAGTGATAACTTTCAAATGCATTCCTCAGTAATTACTGAGCAGTGCTTTCAATTTTAATCCAAACTTAGAACTTGAATGCTATGGAAATTGTAAAGAAGAACAAAAATCACTGGCTGTATTTCATTATTTCCATAGATGAACAGAATTTCTGTGTGCAGAGAAGCTGCAGCTCTTCCTAATTTGCGTCTAGTTTCCACATGGAAAATTTCAGTCTGGAATTTATTAACAAAGCAAAGCGTCTCTTCATACCATAAGGCTTATAAACATTAGTGTGACTGTAAAGTACTAATCTAACAAACATGCCTAACAAATCTGGCTACTTAATGACAGCAGTTCTAGCAAGGCAATTATTTTTGAAACAAGGAAAAAGCTCAACCCCTCTCACTACATCACCACGCAAAGTGCAGTAGCAGATCCCTTCCACTGTTAAAAGAGATGGGGGATAAATGAACTTCACACACACACACACGACAGAAGCAGTCAGTACCTTCTGGTGTGAGATCCAGCTCAGAAGCAGAGGCATGTCCAAGCAGAACTGCCACAGAACCTTAGTGTCATGAACACAAAGACTCGGGAATAGACTCCTGGGATAAGTGAGTGCAGAAAGGATTCCCCTCTCACAAAGGGCCAGCAGTGCTGTCACGGCATTTCCTCGGGCTCGTTTCATGATATCACAGCAGAGCCGGAGATCCGTGCAGCAGCCGTTATTCTTCAAAAGCCAAGTATTTCCTGACTTGGGGCTGGAAGCATCCGCGCTGCCTTGGATTTGAATAATGCATCCCACTCATGATCAAGCTATGTACACTTAAAAGCAAACAAAAGAGAAACGGGATACTGTTCAGAAATTAACACCCGGTGCTTTGCTAATTACTCTGAGTTTGACATCTATCACTTAGAAGGCAATGCGGTGTGGGAAAAAATTAGGAATAACTCTCCCTTTACTTAGTGTTAACTTGCATATCCACAAGACAGGAGAACGCAGCCACAACAGTGAAACACGAACAGAGACAAAATAAGCTGCATATCATATCCTGCTAGGTACCAGGCATTTGACATGGAGGCAAAGTTCTTATCTTAAAAAAAAATACAACCAAATGCCAGCCAAAGTGCAGATATCTGTAACTATTCTCAACTAAAAAGAAGGGTGGGAGAGGGAAAAAATTGTTTTCCTTTAACTGCTATAAATGTTTTTACTGCCATCCAGTTAGTACAGCACTGATCATTCAGATCTGTTGTACTTCTAAAACTACTGCATTCTGCTGCTTTCCACTCCGGCGACAGTGCTCCACTTAACAGTTTTCAGCATTAAAAATGCATCTTTCCTATAAAGAGATAAAAGACCAGCTCAGCAAGATTCAACTTATGCAGTCACACAAGCAATTAGCTGACTTTGTTTATGCTAGATGTATTTAGAAACTAGAACTGAAGAATGTCTCCATCAGCTGACTTACAGCTGAAGGAATACTGACCATCCTCTGTTTTACAGCAATAAGGAGGATTTGCAGGCAAGAGAAATGCTATCGCAAAGGGAAAGGAGTAACAGCCAAATTACTAAGCATTTCTATAACCCATCTGCACTTAGTGTACAGTCTAAAAATACAGTTTAGAAAACTCAAAATCAGGTTCTCAGCAGGCAGTAATAAGCATCTGCCATTAACTCCAATTCATTCTGCTGCAAGTCTGGGCCAACATAACACAAGCCCAGTAGCAGAAAGCTGAACACAGGGGCTGGCAAAGAAAGATTCTGTGAAAGCAGTTTTTGGAGCTTCACACTGATTGACATCCCCGGCAGCTAGTGCTTCCACATTGCTGCTCTTCTCTACAGGTTCATGAGTTTATCCAAAGCTTAAAGCATCAGGAAGCACATTAAAGGATTGCACAGAGGAACATTAAATGATTGCATAGAATAAAGTTTTGCTTTCAGGAGACAGTCTTCCTCCTATTTTTGCCTGTCCTCTATTTTTCCCAGGTGACTGGTCAAGACACAGCTAGGTTTGCTTCTGAAAAACTGCTACAGAGCAGTGTGTGTATTTTACTCTGACACTCAGCCTCATGCCACATACTGGGGAGGTCACATACTCCTGCTGAAGGCAAAGCTGAAGACTACTACTACACCACCCTTAGACACGTAAGCTAAAATAAAATAAAATTCAGTTTTTGAAATAATTTTTATCCAAGATCAACTCAGGAATTACCTGCACTGTTCAATTTTGATACAGTCAACAAGCACAAAAAAGTACCAGAGGTGCACAGCATGTGCTCAAGCAAACCAGCACAGTACCTAATTTGCTTCTGGAAACTTGTGGATCACCTAACACATTCTGTGTGCTACACACACACACAAGATGCTTCTATGCCAAATATTCAAATTTAAATAAGCAGTATAATGATAGAAGGTGGATCAAGTTACTTAACAGGAAAGAATGTCTAAGAGTCACAAGACGGTTTCGATGCCTGAGAAGACAATAGATGCCTATCTTTATATTTCTATGCAAGCACTCTACAAAGGTGTATCAAAGAACTTCGATGATGGCAGTGGCAGCACAGCACAACAGGAGTAAGCAAGGAAGGTTCTTGCACTCAGTATTTTGCTCCTATGTTTAGGCCAGTCAGGCTTGATGCTTTTCCACCTTTCAGATACAGTTCACGTTCACTCAACTTGAGTACTCTGCAACCAAAAGAAGTGTCAATACAGAGGTCTCATGACAATCCTTATGCTCTTTGAATATGTATATTAATAAAACTCAATTCATCTACTAGTTTTATACTTTGAGCATATGCAAATTTGTTTCCAAGTTTAGGACACAGTTCCCAGTGAAAGACTTAGCAAAGTACAGCTTGCTTGGAACAGCAGTTCTTCTTAAACTTCTTTAACCCAAGTTCTTACAAACTATAAAAGCACAAATTCAAATATTATCTACAAATTTTCTCCTGAAAACTGCATTTTAGCTTAACTTGGCAGTTCTAGTAAGAGGCTTATTAAAGACGTTGTTTTCAAAACTTCATCATGTTTAACACATACCCTATTTTTAAAAGGGCTTGCCTGAGAAGATAAGGCTGTCACGTGGACAGTCCCAAACAATTAATACATTCTCTGCATTCATTTCCTTTTGGGGGGTGGGGGGGGAAGTTGGAGAGCTCATTGAAGTATTTTGCCCATTTATGGTCGCTATCCACTTCTCCAATACAGATCAGAAGATCATGAACTTCATTTTAGCAGATTTAAAGTGGTAACACTGAAATAAATGCCCCATGCAACATGTTTAAGAAGGTGGCGATTTCTTAATTCTATAGTTTCAGACTGAAGTTCTCAAGATTTTAAATTTAAAATATTAGCTAACATGTTGATTCACTATGAAATGAACATACTTTGGTCTGTTTTTCCCTAGTCAAAAGATTAAGATTGCAGGACTCCTACATGGCAGATCATGAAGACTCCTAAAGTATCATCCCAGATTTGGCTGAAACCTACCATGATACCCAGTGGATGACACCACTTTTATAACTCGTTTGCTACAATAACCACATTCTTCTATTATCACTGAAGAAGATGGTAAGTGATTTAATTCAGTGCTGACTCTGGGAGATGGGAAAATTTAGATTCTATTCAGTCTAGCAGATGTGGATATACTTGGTCCAAAAAAGTCAGGCACTGCAATAACTTCTAACTGCCTTTATGAGGCTAAAAATTCCTCAGTGACTTGAAACAAAGGAGTTAGTTCTTTTCCTATTTGATGTTTTCCTACAAACTCTCAGCTGCAGTGAGAGGTTTCAGACTACAAACTTCCCTTAAAAAAGGCTCTGCGTACAGAAAGTTAGACAGCAACCAAAAGCAGTGTCAAGAAGCAGGTGATACTGTGGCAGAGACAAAAAGTGTTACTACTGGGTTCTTTTGTCACAAGAACATCCACTAAGAAACTGGGAGAGACAAATGCAAATGATTCATCAGACAATGTGGACAGAGTATAAAGAAAATAGATTGCAACCTAGTAGCATCTCAACAGCTTCACCACAGCTGCCAAGTAATGTTCACTAGTTTTCTAGTACTTTGGAAATCCACACCTGTTCATGTTCCAGCTTGTCTGCTAATCTCACAGTTCACAAGAGTAAGTGCATTGTCTTGTGACACTATCAAACGCCTGAGCAAACAGTAGTACAATTAACTCTTCCCAGATAACAACCAGCAAAGAACCCAAGCATAAACACAGCAAGGAAGGACTTCAAAGCCATACTCATCCAGATGCTGAATTACCAACTGCTTTGGAATAAGGTGCTGGGAACTTGCACCTAACTAGACTTCCTTCAGCACCAAAGTCTTGAACCACCACTTTGCCTCGGAGTCAGAGGAATAATGAATACCATGCCTGAAGGCAAAGTTAGCACAGCACAAAACACCAAACAGTACTCTCCCTGGGAGTCACATTAGTCTAATCTTGTCAATCCCTAACTGTTTAAAATACTAAGATTTCATCAGCTGGTTATGGTAGCTGTGAAGACAATTAAATCATTAGATAGTTATGGTGTTCAAATGTAAATCCATACAGACACAGCTGGATGAGCAAGTATTTCAAATTTAATAGCAGAAAGTAATTAAATGCATGGTCCTTTTACTTTTTGACACAGAGAAATTCTAAAAGAGCTACAGACTTATTGTTACTACTACTACTACTAAAACAAAAACCAAAACAAAACAAAAACAACTCACAAGACCCAGGTGCAACAGAAAAGGAAATGCTTTCCCAAAAAGCTTTGATATAAAGAAGTCAATAAAGTAAACAAACAGTGAGGTCCTTTCAGAGGAACAGCTTTATAAGTCAAGACTTTTGCACCAATAGTGACGTACATGAAGAGCAAGCTAGGGGTGTGATAGAGACCCATGAGACCATTTACATATATTTCCAAAAAGTCTGTGAGAGCATTTTGTCTTGGTTATGAATATGGGTTCCACAAAACTGAAGGGCAAAATGGAGCATTAAGGCACTTGATTGCTGTGTAAGTAACAAAGCACAATAGGTATATAGAGTCAATATGGGTAGGAAGGAGTTGTTTCTGAGATCATCGGGGAGGTTCTGCCCATTGTTTAGGCAGCATTTTTATATACATCAGGTAAAGTAACTATTGCACTGCTTCACTAATTATTACTAGTAGATGCTACTTATTTCAGTCCTGCTAAATTTTATTTTCTGAATTTATTGTGCCTGGTACGTGCTAGGTATTTCTGTGTCAGCAGCTTCACAGCACTGCCTGACAGCATAAACAGTAAGATTTCTGGAACTGGCTTGAGACCACATAGGTAAGAAGAACAGCTAGGTTGCATTAAATAACTGCAGATAACTTTTTGATAACAATATTCATGGAAAGAATGGCACTGGCTTTATGAAGTCCTAGCAACACAATGACAAATTAACCCAGGACTTCTGGAATTTCAGTTCATTATTACTGCAGATCAAAGCCCACAGTGCTTCACCTTCTCTACCAGCACTTAGCTCTTCATTTTAGTAGTTCTACTGGATTTGTGTGGCAAGGTTTTGGTAGCAAAGGGGACCACAGGGGTGACTTCTATGAAAAGCTGCCAGAGTTTCCCCTATTTCCACCAAAGTCAATGCCAGCTGGCTCCAGGACAGACCCACCACCAACCATGGCTGGGCCAATCAGAGATGGTGGTAGCCCCTCCACGATAATGTATTTGAGAAGGGGAAAAATCCTTTGCAATGGCAGCTAGGACAGAAAAATGAGAACTCCTGAGGGGAACAGCCCTGCAGACACCCAGGTCAGTGATGGAGAAGGGGGAAGAGGTGCTCCAGGTGCCAGAGCTGAGATTTCTCTGGCAGCCTGTGGTGCAGACCATGGTGAGGCAGCTGTGCCCTGCAGCGCATGGAGATCCATTCTGGAGCAGAGATCCACCTGCAGCCCGTGGAGGATGCTACACTGGAGCAGTGGCTGACCAAAGGAGGCTGTGAGTCCATGGGAGGCCCACGCTGGAGCAGGCTCCTGGCAGGCACCTGTGGACCCGTAGAGAGAGGAGCCAACAATGGAGATGGTTTGCTGGCAGGACTCCAGCAGGAGACCCACACTAGAACAGCCTGTTCCTGAAGAACTCCACCCTGTGGGAGGGGCCCAGGCTGGAGCAGTCTGTTCCAGAAGAACTGCAGCCGTGGGAAAGACCCAGACTGGAGAAGTTGGGGGAGAGCTGTCTCCTGTGGGAGGGGCCCAATACTGGAGCAGGAGAAGAGTGTGAGGAGTCCTGCTCCTGAGGAGGAAGGAGTGGCAGAGGCAATGTGTGATGAATCCCCATCCCCTGCCCCCCTACGCTGCTGATGGAGGAGAAAGTAGAGAAAATTAGGAGGAAAGTTAAGTCCAAGAAGAAGGGAGGGGTGGGGGAAAGGTGTTTTCAGATTTGGTTTTCTTTCTCATGACCCTACTCTGATTTGATTGGTAATAAATTAAACTGATTTCCTCAAGCTGAGTCTGCTTTGCTCATTACAGTTTTTGGTGAGTGATCTCTCCCTGTCCTTACTTTGACTCACAAGCCTTTTGTTATATTTTCTCACCCCTGTCCAGCTGAGGATGGGAGTGAGAGAGAAGCTTTGGTGGGTGCCTGGTGTCCAGCCAGGGCAGCCCCCCACACCAGTACTATTAGCACATCTTATACCTGTACAGTAAGGTATGTTCCCTGCTTGTAAAGGAGAAGGACAGCATAGTCCTAATATCTAGGGCTTGGTAAAAGTATACTTACATGTAGCATGGCAAATCCCATCATGTGGCTCCTGTTTGGCCTGGAAATAGAAACTCCTATTTCTGTTCTGATGGGCAAGGGATGAGAAGGGAAGAGTGATTTTGTCACTGACACAACAGCGTTCTCATAACATTTAAGTAAGTTATTTGGAAGGATAATGTAAATCCCATTCACTTCAGCTTACTACCGGAGTTTCATAATAATTACGTATTACTTGCCATGCTCAACTGCCATCAAAGCAAGACACACCTTCAAATAACTTAAAGTTTCAGAAATTAGTATGTGAGTTGTTCTTTCATAGAAGTCAATAGGCCTCTCTGGACTGAGGAACTTAAAACTCAGTTTACCCACAATTTTGTCATCCTACAGCTTATTTTCCACTTCCAATAGCCCACATTATGAAAGATTTCTCTCTGCAACTGAAAGTCAGTTAGCTGATGAGAGTTAGCAGTGAACATGCAACTATTAACAGAAATCAGAAAAAAGGTCCCCTAAGCAGTGAACTTCATTCCTGCTGCTCATCAACTCTCCCTCCCCTGGGGGTGCTTAGTTGTTCTGGGAATTATCTAAGTTAGGAATCTATTCTTGGTCATGTCTGAATGTCCTGTTCTCACTGAAGTCAAGGCTGAAACTTGTTTCGCAATGCCAGTGAGGAAACATTGTATCATAAAATTTAAGCTTATTTCTTAACTATCTCTTCGGTGATTCCTAGCATCCAAACCTGGAAGAAAAGGTATGTCTTCCAGTTTTACCTGTGACACCCACAAGGGCTTCCGAAACAATTCCATACATTTCTATATGGTAGATACTGGCAAACTGCAAAGAGAAACAACAAAAATTTCAACTTCAAGGGTAATCCCAAATGTGACAGAAATATACAGCACTAGCTATATTTATTTACTCTCTAGGGAATTTTTAAACCATCTGGCATAGTCCTAAGTGCTGTAGTTTCTGTTTGTTCACAAGCTCTCAGGGAGCTGAAGCTAGCATAGGACATAAATCATTTCTGTGTTTTTGCTCTTGTAAAAACTTAACACCTTGCATAAATTAGGTAATTTCAAAACAGAGTTATAATGCAATGAGTCAGGTTTAAGAGATTCATACGTTATCAGGAGAATTTTATTAGAACTTAAAAGAGTTCAGAAATTAATATGGATTGTTGTCTAGAAGCAAAATCTGAAAAACACATAAACCATTCGAGAGTTCCACTATGGAACTCATATACCAAGATGTAGTTCAAAGGGTTACATGAACAGAAATAAAACTGAATATATTAACATCTCCATCCATATTTTTTCATAAACAGAAACTAAGTCCACCAGTGTGTAAATTTTTTGTCCGGGTTTTGTTTATTTATTTAAGTGGGTGAGACCTTTATGAGAGGGTTACGAATCATTGGAGCAAACAATGACAAAATAGTAAGTGAAAGCAATAGGAAAATGTAAGAACAGGCATGTTTGCTCCCCAATCCAGTACTTGGTATGTACACAATTCCAAAGTTGAGAGGAGCTTTCTGCAGTGTTACAACCTGCCCAGCTGAGGTTGCTCCCCACACGTGCTCAAACCTACATCCCATAAAGAGATTTTAACTTCCTGTTTTCCCTCAGGGGAACACTGGGAATGACTTTCTCAGACTTGGACGTTCAATTGAGTATCACACTAAAAGTAATGCGCCTCCTCTACCCAAGCAGAGGAAGTATGAAAGGAGCCATTTTATGCCATTTATGCTTATCACAATCCTTGCTCAATCTGTTGGACTCCTTCAAAGATGCATCACATATAAACACCAGTCTTGGAATTAAACAATTTGGAATAGTTACCAGCACGTAACACTTAGAAAACTGTATTACTTTCAGTTAGTAGCAGCTTCATGACAACTGTTAGCCCAGTTTATCTAGATGATGTTAGCCCTGAGGCTGACCATAGCACACAGGGGTTCTAGAAGGACACAATAAAGAAGAGTTGCTGCAAGGAATTTGTAAGCCCCAATAGCATATGGTAAAAAACAGCTACTGAACAGCAAATTTAAAACGTGTGCCCTCTTTTCATATTAAAAACACAAGAGGAAAGCAATCCATGAAATAAGAGCTAATCAAAGAAAAGGAAAGGAAAAAAAAAAAAGACTGTTATACACAAACTCAGTTAATTATGGGGACACAAAACAAAGCCTGTTACAAGTTACTGGATTGACAGGTCTGAAATTTTTATGTACAACCAAGGAATAACAGTCTTTTGAGTGAAAAAAAAATAAAATTACCCAAAGTGTCAGGAGTTGTCACTTCTGGAAGTCAGTCACTGGTTTAAGTGGATAAATTATTATGTAGGAGGATGATTTTAAGGCAGCACTTCAAAGAAACACATTAGGTAACAACCGATACACGTCATGTAGTAACATCCTGGTATTATACCATGTTCCTAAGTGACATGAAGGTGAAATACAGGGTTTAAGAAACCAAGGATTTCTTTCCAATGGCAAATATACAAATAGTGTAAGATTAGATCCTTGGTGAAGAACAACTGGCAATCCTAATATTTTATTAGGGGTATTTCTGTGTCTACAAACAGAGGCAGGAAATGAAGATCTAATTGAGGTCATGTGGTTATAATGTATGTTGACTGTAACAAGTATTTTACCAGAAATAAAAAAGGCAGAGTCATCTTTGCAAGCAACTTTTGTCAATAATCCTGTATTGTTTATAAGCTACACTGACTGATTTTTGTGGATTCCCAAGCAGATAAGAACTGTTCATGATGCACAGACTTCACAAATAGCCCCACCTCAATGAAACTTGGGGGATGTACACCTGCTACTCAAAAATTGGGATACCCCTCAAACTTTAAGTTACGTCTTATTTCATACTCTATAAATTTACAGTAAAATAGTTGTCATTTATTCTTCTGAGAAAAAAAAATGCATAATTCTGCCCAGTTTATGGAATATCCTACAAATTCATTCTGCAGAAAACCCCAAAGAGACATTTGAAAAAATCTATGCAATTAAAAGGATTTAAAAAGAGGATTTTAAAAAGAGTAAGCTGCTAAAAAAACACTTGATGTCAACTCAACACTGAAACTCCCAAGCATTTATCAAAACTACAGTGCACAGCCTAAATGTTTCTTAATCCATAATTATATGCAACATAATTGGAAAGCTTCAATTTACAAGAACTACCCATGCGGTGACAAGATGACAGAAGAAACGCCTGCTGGAAGGGGAAACCCCCCACTCCCCAACAGGTGGTCCTTAGAATGGTTTCTATGTGCAGCTGGAAAGGAAGAGACTAATCTCAAAGCTGAGATGGTGAAGAGCTTCCCTGCTACCACCTACCCAGTATTCTCTCAAGATATCACACGAAAAATAGTGGTGAAGCTGGCAGTATTAGGTTAATAGTTGGACTTGATGATCTTACAGGCATTTTCCAACTTTAACAAATCTATGATTTATCCTGATAGCTGCATACAAATAGGACTGCAGACATCATTGTATTTCTATGAAGCTTGGTTGGATGCTCACACCCACAGAAGGTAAGAGTGTTCTTTCAAACACTCATTTACAAAAAACATTCCATTTTGTCACCCCAGCTTTACCCAGCACTTTCACAGGCTTTATGAGCAGACTTTCCTTGAAAACAAAGAACTGAGGCTGCAACTCTACCCAGCATGTGTTGCTCATAAACCGAAGCTTCAGAGCTTTTAAGTTCCCAGATAATTAAAAAATATTTAATAGACTGAGTAGGGGAGGGAGAGCTGCTTTTTACAACACAAAAAGTCCCTTCATCGTGTTAAGAACAAAGCTGTATTTATATCATTTCATGCTTATCTGAACACCACCCTGCGCTATCTAACAAAACACACGCTGCACTTTCCTGATAAAACACCCTGTGCGAAGGTAGCTGTACCTACTGGGATGTGAACGTGTGTCCTGAGCCCTACTACAAGCATCACAGAAACAGATGATTTCAGGCTTTATGGACTCAGCTTGGATTTAATCAGCAGCCGCACAGTGAAGCCTCTGCACACCTGCAAGCCTGAAAGAGCACTGGCTGGCATTGCTTTATTTTTATTCTAACTGGAGATCTTGTCATCTTAACCTTTACCTTCGAACACCATCAGCCAGATTAGGCCGAGTGTCTTAGCCAAGAGCTTCCCATTTAGACAGCCAGAAAAGAGACTGCAAGATTTTTGTTTTTCTTTTAATGAAGTCCTGAGGTCATCAAGGAAGGGGCCAAGCAACGCCCACAGCCAAAGGTGCAGTAAATTAACCTTGCAACAATGCACAGAGTGCTTTGCTCTTGGAACAGAAGTGTGGCCAAGAGGCTGCAATGCTCACCCTCATTCATATTGTTTTGCCATATTCTTAGGCCCTCTACAAGTGCTTTTAATTTTAAAAGCAGAAGCTACTAAATTATTCTTTATTTTACTCTGAGGGGGGAAAAAAGAAAAATATTTTTTTACTACAGTATTCATTATATTTACAAGTGCATTTTCATTTCTTGAGAGACAGATCTCTCAAATTTACCACTAAAAGGATAAGGTTACAATACTGAACTTGTTAGAGTATAACTACTTTGGGGGAAAAGAAGAACTTGCTTTTCTGAGACACTCAAGAATTAGACAAACAATGGAGATACTTGGCAGTAAACTCTCCCCTGCAACAGCATGGTTTCACCATTATTGTAAAAGTGCAGGCTTTAATATCTTTCCTTCCACAGCCATGCCCAGAAGAGTCCAGATAGACTGATCAGCCATTTCTAGTCAGCAGAGCTCTGTGAAAGGACAGAGTCTTCCTCTCAAACCAACCTGCAAGATCAGTTTTAAATGCCTACAAAGGTTCATCTGATCTGATGTATGTGGTAAGTTATCTACAAAGCAGTTGCAAAGGCTATGCAGTAGAAAAAGAAAAAAAAAAGAAAATTTTTGTATGAGAATTAGTACCACTTTTGTAAAAGCTTTTTCTGTACCACAATGTTTAAACAAGAGTAGCTTATCTATGAAAAAAAAAAGAAAGAAAAAAATTGAGTTTTTATTATGTCTTGTAGCCAATAATGAATAAGTTAAATCTGCACAGGGAGGAGGAGGGGAGAATCTCTCTTCCCAAAACTTGAACCAAATTATGAAGTCCATATTTCTGAAGAAGAAGATGACAGAAGACAAAGCTTTCCCTCCATGTCATCTGTGTCACTTATACATTCAACTGCATGGTGACACTTCTCAAAGCAGCCAGGTTCTAGCAAACAATACAATAGCTCACACAAGGTGAACCAGCAGCACCTACTCAGTATCTCTCTCAGGTGTTTCTGAAGACAATCCTGCTAGAATCATTTTTGTACATGTTCAAGGAATCTGATGGAAGACTGGAAGATGCCAGCCCCTCAAATTTCAGCAACAGGAAACAGCCACCATCAAATAATTTTTTTTTTTTTTTTAAATACAGCACTGAGTTTTTACACACCAAGCAATTGAAAACACAGCAACAGTGCAAGCTGAAGGTGGACTTGGACAGGTATGATATACAGGTGCTTTACAGTGAATTCTGATTAGAAACACTTCAATGCATTGCCAAGCACTATCAAAACCTTGGTGAGAACTGCATTAAAAAGTTAAAAGCTCTGATTTACTGAACTCATACTCAATTTATATCCAAGTTTATTTTTATCATAAATTTCTAATTTTTTTCATACTTCAAAAAATGAGATTTCAGACACTTTATTCCCTAATAAAGCTGACTTACATTACGTAGCACATAAGTAGCATGAAGACCATAATCTGATTTGTGGTGGCTCATGAATGACAGACAGGACATTTACACATGCTACTTAAAACTTCATCTCTTAGGAAGGAAGTTATTTGCCTACCTATGGTTCTTCAGTCCAACTCAATAGGGCTGGGAAGAGATTCAGTTGTTCTCAAAAGCTTGTTTTGAGGATTCAGAAACTGGGCAATACGGTAGGCTGCACCTGCATACTTCAACTTTTGCTGAAAGCATAGCCATCTTAACCATTCCTACAAGCAAACGAGTGCTTGTAGCAACAACCAGGACTTGAGAGATTTATTTTTTCATAAAACCTTTGGTTTATACTCAATTCCAGCACAGGAAGCAGGGCTGATTTCTGCTTACAAAGCCATTATAATTTATCATTTCACAGAACTAAACTATCAAAATAAAGGTACAGAGTAACAGACCACAACAATGTTCTTTTTCTTTTCTTTTTGCATAAAAGTAGTGTTTGGAAACAGGACTCAGACTGAAATTCCACATTGCCTGTCTTAGTTCTGTTCTTAGATGAGCCTAGTCTCTCACAGAGGTAAGTGTGGTCATTTACTGGGGGACAGTCAGGGATATAAGAATGTTGCTTATGCACAGGCGTTGTATTTCATCCCCAGCATCATGAGGAATGGCAGGATAATACTGAAAAATTGCATCCTCAAGCACAGACAGAGCAAACATACATTCAATGGCCTACTTTTGCTATGAGCTACACGATATGCAGCACTTAAACTTCATTACTTGCTTCAGCTGTTTGAACATCCCATTGAAAAGTAGAGCTTCCCAGTTCCCAAACAGCAAAAGGAAAGAGTGCTTGGAAGGAAACACCTACTATTTAGAAAATAAAAGTGAAAGACCTTATTGGGATCTCCATGCCTAATCTGAAGGTGCCTGATCTGGCTTTGTAAGGGATCACGGTGTGCTGGCAGGCTTCTCACAATGAAAGAGTTGCATGTCCAGCCATGAGGCTGGAAGAAATCATCACAGATCCCTTGTGAAACATCAAGGACCATCTACAGGAACCTTGTACACCTCCTTTCCTGGCTAAAAAAAGGGCTTCTGAAATTACATCATCAGTCCCTTCTTGTCTTCTCCATTCTCACAAGCACCCAAGGCTCATGTCTTCCACCGAGTTTGTCTGCTATGACTGCCTTTAGAGTAACCTTTGCTGGGAAAGGACAAGTGGGCTGTGGAGAGAGAAAGTGACCACGTGGCTGTGCAAAGCACAGATACCCACACAGAGCAGAATGGACAAGCTTGTACTGAGGGCATCTGCTCTGCTCAGCTGGCCAATACACACACAAGTGTGTGCACAGTAAACATCAGCTACAGCTGGCATAACACACTGTTTCTTGCCCAGCAACTACCCAAGGACATAGAGTAAGCTGGAAAACTGAAAGACTGATTAGAACAAAGAACTTCATAAACTGCTTTATATGAAAGAAATTCTTATGGTGCATTTTATTTGTGTGTTTTTCCATTCCGTCTTAGTTCTGCTCCACCTCACTAGATGATTTCATGTTCATTCTCCAGGAAATGCTGAAGGCCTGGCTGAATCTTCTGAGGTACCCAGCATATTATAATACATCTTTCTTATCTCTTTTAAAGAAAAGGAAATGGATCAAAACAAGAAAGTCTGTAACTCATGAAGTGGTGGGAGTGTTTGTTCTGCAGCAATCTGGATTTTCCCAACTTGTGAATGAGAAGCTGTATTACAGTTACACATGAACACTAACACAGTGTTATTTCAGGCATGGTGAAAAACAGAAGTTGAATCCCTCCTTCCTACTCTCTCTTAGCCATACACACATTGCAGCATTTCATCAGTTATAGTCACAGTTTTCTAGAGTATTAAGCCAAATGTTTCACATTAAGACTACATTATTCATTACCTCCAATGCTACGCCAATTTCGTGTATTTAAGCCCAACCTGTTCCTATTTACACTTTGCAGCATGTCACTGAACACCACCCACTATTTAAGAACACTGAAAACATTGGACAACCTTTGCCTAGCTTAGATACTGCCTCTGAAGCCAAACTGCTGACTTAACAGCTGAACTTTACAAGAGCAACAAGATGGAGCTGTATCCCCTGCAGGCCAGCAGAGAGCTTAACACACCTCCATCAGCTTGTCTCACAGGGCACACCCAGAGCTTCTAGAAGTTAAGACTTCAGGTTTTCCAAATGCATAAGAACTATTCTCTCACCTCCTTCCATAAAGTATTTCTCAAGGGCATTATACTACCAAGCTGGAATATCTGTTATGTGCCTTCAAGGACTGAAATGATTAAGTGTCTGAATTCAAGGAGTGTTACACAACCCTCATGCACAGAAACAATTCTTCGGCCTTGGAAGAGACAGCACGGATTTTGCCATCCTGTAAGATAATGCCACAGCTACTTAGCTACAGTCAAATTCAATATTAAAAAATTAGTGAAGTCAACTTTCTGGCATACTTGTTTTCAACAGAAAGATGAACTCTAAATAGCACATAAAATGTAGAAGTGTAGAAGTATGGTGTTTGGCTAGTCAGGAATTTTCAAATCCTAGGTAGCTATACCAAATTTAACTATTTAGTCTGATTGTCTTTTCTAAACCGAGCTAAAGCAACTAATGCATACAGTATTTCTGTTACTGTCAATCAAAACACAACTTTGTCATGCTTTAGGCAAGACTATTTATTGTGAGTGAACAAACCAGATTAATAATTTAATGGGTTGTTAATAAAAGATGGAGAGGGGTTTTACTACTCCATGTAAATGAGGTACAAAAGCCATTTAATGTAGGAGATGGAACTTAAACCTGTAGCTGTAGAATCCCATCCTGCCCTGTCCCATTCCCAAACAGCTTTCTGTTTTTCTCCCCTGAATTGAGTTGGACTGAAGAATCTGAATTCTCAGAGCAGAAATACAGTTAGGCAGCAGAGTGCCCTACATCTCACTTATGTCTGGTCAGGCTCCACAGACTGAATTTGGTAGACCATCACCAACTATAAAGTGCCAGGTGTAGGTGCCTAAGAATAAACTCAAAAGCATGAAATAGCAATAGAGTGAGAATCCACTTACGAGCAGCTCTGATTTTTATCATCTCTTGATATACAAACCCCACGGCTAATGTCTAAGTATCCCAAACTGGCAAGAGTTACTTATGAAGACAAATCAACACTTTCCAGTTGTCCTGGTTCTGTTCAGGACAGGGTTAAGTTTTGCAGTAGCTGGGAGGGGCCATGGCCAGGACACAGAGGTTACTCTATACCACTTGGTGCCATTGGTGGGGCGAGGGGAGAAGAGTCTCCTCGAGGGAGAAGGAGTTCCATCTGGTGAGAAAACATGGTGGACACAGCCATCCACTTTTATCTATTATCAGGTGGGGTTTTTTTCTCTATGAATCTTTTCTTATACCCTCTGTCATTAGTATTGTTGCTACTATGGTTCATTTTCTTATCTCATTGCTGTTTCCAATAAACTGTTCTTATCTCAACCCATAATCTTTGCCTTCTGTGACTCTAATTCTCCTCTCCAGCCAGCTGAATGAGGGAGGGGGGAGGTGGAGCAAGCTGCAGCATGGTAGCACTAAATTGGAGAATACCATTCCTAAACCATGACAGCAGTTTATTCAAATATGTGACAATAAAGAAAAAATAACCCAGTCTGGCTTCCACTGAAGTAATTGGGAATATTTGTTTTTAATGAGCACCACATCAGACCCAAGTTTACTGAACCTGATCTGGTATTTCAAATTATACTGGGCAGATTAAAACCTTTCATTTACTTATTGTTCTCTTCCTAGTTATTTTCTATTACCTTTCTCTCACTGCCTTGTAAAAATCAAAAATTAATGCTTACTCTTAAGAAACTTACGCCTCCTAAAGCAAATCCTTCGTAAATTCCTCAGTGATACCCTTTAAAAAATGGACTGAGGCAATAGGGGTATTTCCTAATACCCAACTACCTAATTATGAGAACTTACGTACTTCAATTTTGCCTTCTATCCAGAATTTAACTTTCTTTTCTAGGGAAGAGAATAATTGCATTAAAGGAAAAAAAAAAAAAGGTAAGAAAATCCATCATATCTTCTTCCTATCTTCCTAAAGAACCCTTTCCAAAGGGTTCTTTAACCCTCATGCCTGGTTTAAATGAGCAACTGCCATTTGAACTTACAGACCAACGGTACTACTTGTTATCATCCGAAGCATCAACAGCGAGGACAGCAGGACATTCCCTATGACATTCAGCATTATCTGAGAGATGCATTTCAAAGGCTTCCCCTTTAGTCTCGGGTAGTAAGTACCCTCTAATAGAAAGACGGTCACATATCCAGACTCCAGGCAGAATAACAACTTTCTGCCCTACCACCTCCACCACACCCTCATGTGGCCATTAAGAGTTTGTTACTTTCTTAATCCATAAGCCTGAAAAGAGGCATTGATTTCACAGGGAGCAGTCTCCCTGCTTCCAGCTCCGGATCCTTTCTGGGCAGAGTTTATGCTTAGCAGGATAAATCCTAAGGAGGCTTATGCTGATTTGTGTCTAGCAAGCCTGGGATCCTCAGGGAGTCCCATCACAAAGCTCCAGTGAGTTGCTACAGGACCAGCTCATGTGCATTTACTGAACAATTTATCACGCACACTTTGACAGCTCTGGCAGCTGCAGAAAGTCCTTCCAGCCCTTCTGTTATAGCAGGGATTCTCTAGCTTCCAAAAAAACCTTGCTCAAGTTTTAGATATTAATCAACATTTTCTTGATGATTTTTGCTCACAGAAAGCAACTACACATTTTAAAATCAGTCTGAGACACAGACTCCCTTCTGTATGGAAAGTAGTCCTGCTATGTCCAAATGGGCAACAATAATGCCAACTTTGGGCAACAACATTGATTAAGAAGAAAGAAATGTGAGGAGTATGCCCAAGGTTCTTTATGATAGACCTTAATTCGTGAACCGGCTTTACCAATACTGTATCTTGCACTGACAGTTTTCTACAAAAGTGTATGACCTTTCAGAAAACAGTAGAGTCTACTATAGATGTAACTAGCAAGTCGGAGAAAAAACAAATCTGTCTAGAAAGTTGTACAAAGCAACCCTCCTTCACCATTCTACTACCATCCTATGATTTTGTATAAGACAACTTTACAATGTGGTTCATAGTGGTGATAAAGTTATGCATACAAAGAAAACATTTTTGCACCCCAAAGCCAACTTCTCTGCTTGAGGAAGACAAGCAAAGAAACAATTTTTTGGGTTGTTGTGTGTTTTTATTATTTTAGACAAAGCAAAGTGTACCAGATCTGAAATGAGAAGCTCAAATACTGAGACACAAAGAGTCCTGCGAAAGACCAACCCTTGCCAATTGCATGTAACCTCTCTTCCAACTGATTCTGCCTGAACTACTAGAGCAAAGAAAGCCGATTTTTCATCTAAATTGGCAGGAAAAAGAGAAAAAAAAAAATCTGTATCAAGGTTCACATCATACAAAGGCCTTACAGTTACCATACAGGAGAGATCATCTTTGGCAATTTGACTTCTGACAACTGGAAATTTGTTTGTGGGTGAAATGATACAAACGAGGTCAGAAAGTGTCATCTTCAAATGATGCCAAGTAAGTAAACTGTAGGAAACAACCTGTTTGCTGGAAGTTGCATGGCATTGTGAGGGCAACTTGAGCACCTTCCAGTGCCATCATCTGGGAAACAAGGTACTGCTAAAATCCCACAAAACCAAGCTACATTATATCCGTTAATTCTTGGCTCATAAGGGCCATTATCAAAGCATTTTATCAAGTGTAACACCACCTGTACTAACTTAGCTTCTCCCCACTGCTTTTTTTCTCCTGCCCACAGCTATGATCTAAAGGATATTATCCAAGAAATTACTGTAGCTATAGAGACAGTTGCAAAGAAGAAACAGTTAGATAAGAGGGAAGAACTATAGCTTTAAATATGAAGAATGCTGTTGGAGTTAAATCTTACACAGATGTGGATCTTTCATGTGACAGCTTTTCATTAATAGTGGCAGGAGTCAAAAGACATTCCCAGGAAGCCTGAAAAAATTAGTAAGGGATTTTGTTCATGGTGACAGAGGATAGAAGAGCAGCAGCCAGCATTTTCCCAGTGCTTTGGGGAAAACAGCACAAGCAGTAGTGAGATCTCTTCTTTAGTGAGAGCCCATTCCAATGCTAAGTGGGCAGAAGTTGCTCTTTACAGCTCCCACTTAAAAGAACCAATAAAACAAACTAGGAATATATCCTGTCAACCATACATTGTACAATAGAAAATCCCTTTATCTTGGTCACAACTGCCAACTATCACACCATGAAATATTCCAAAAGATGTCATGATTTTTTCCCAAACTAAAGCTCTAATAGAAGAACAGCATCCCTGCTTCTGATACATAGGCAGACACTACCTGACAGCACATAACTCCCTATCTACACTTTTTTCCTGAAAACGGCATAGAGTCAAAGGAATTATCTTGCAGCATTATAAAATACTACTGCTACATCAGTGATTCAGTCAGGCAGTCTCTTTGAAACCTTCCACATAAAGAGAAGAAGCCTTGTGCACCAAGTAGACATGCAGACAAAGGTATTGAACACAGTGGTTCCCACTACAAAATGCAAACTAGATGAATGCACCCAGAACAAAAATTGTTTTCAGATGGCCTGAGACAAGGCAAGTTTATTTTTGTGGGTGTAATATTTATTCTCAGGCATAAGACTCAGGCTATCAACTTACCCAGATCCTAGTATCTGGAACCATAAAGGCAGAGCAATGTGTCACCAGCCAGTGGATATTTCTAAAATCCTTTGAAACCACTAACTGAAAGGAAGCATGCAAACACCCCAGAGGAATGAATTACTAACTTGAAATAAATGCTTGAAACACTCAAGAGATCAACTTATGCATGTATTGGGTGATAAATTCTACTATGGATCAATTCCTAATAAAGAAATTGCTCTCTAACCCCAACTCTAGTCCCTTTGAATCCAACTGTATTACCACAGAGACTCAAAATCTTAATGGAAGGGAGACTCAGAAATGCTAAGTGTCTCAATGACCAGTGAGAAGTCAAAGTATACACCTAACACTGCAGAGTTATCAGGCAAATGCCACCTTTGCAGCTAACGCGTGACCGCATCACCCCACCCAAGCAGAGCTCCACAACACGCTCAGCTGCTCTCTGTACAGCATCTCCCACGCTGGCTGTGCTGACACCTGGCTGAGGTGGGAGGGAAGTGCCCTACACCTGCTGTGTTAGCGCTCCAAGTAAAACACAGCTATGGCAGAGCTACTGTGGAGCTGTCAGCACTTGAGCTCTTTTCCCTGCACCTTTGCTGCAAAGCAGACAGGTCTTAACAAGAGCTGGAACACATCTCGTGCTCTGACCTGCACCTCAGTCCCAGGGCTGGTCTGAAGACTTTCCACACCAGTGCCACAGCCCAATGAATGAGAGCTTGGGTTTAGTAGAAATGTACTCAAAGGCCCACTAAATTAACTTACGAGATATGAAAGTCTCATCCTCCCCCACTTCATAAAGCATCAAGGTAACAATGTACCTAAGCCTCAAAGGGTTTCAAATTATCTTCCCAAATGTAAAGAAATAAATTCCTTTATCTGGGAGCAGGGGAGACATCATCTTGTGCCTTCCTCAGAAATATCTTTGTTTCTCAAATGATCTTCATCCTTTGAAGTCAGAAGGATCTTCACCGGGAGTTTAATTAAAACCATTTGTCTTATGAAGTGATGTTACCCTTTCTAAGCACAGTTTGTGGTAAAAAAAATGTAAAGAGAGGTACATGAGGGAAAAGAACATTCTGGAACTTAGTTACTCTTACCAGGAAGAAACCGAAGGGAAATAATCTTTATCTTCTTTTCTCTGGAAATGTACATGCTCTAAAGCACAGGCTAGCACCACTGAGTGCTACAAAATCTTGATATGACAACACAGTACAAATGTATATCACCCATCAAATGTACACTGACAGTCACTCAGTAAGGAAATTCAAATTCATACTGTCACAATCTGCCAGTCATACATTCCCTACAAGTTACCCTCTTTGGGACAGTGAGCAGAAAAAACACATCTTTTACGAATTACATTTTTGCATGTGCAGTGTAACTCAATATCACAAAGAGAAAACAATGATGCACTTCAGATTGAAACCACTGCTAGCATTCACCAACAAGAATCCCCTTCCAGGTCCAGAGTGTTGCCAACATTCTGGAGTTTTGTTACACAACTGCAAGAACTGCTTCAGCTCCCACTGTGCAATTTTCCCCGGTAGCAATTGTTAAACACTCTTTTTCCTGCTGTGTTATGGAACAATGGGAATGATTAATGTACCCAAGAGCAATATTTGAGTCAACGATTATTGATATCAAGTGTTGGTGTTTGGCATGAGATGAACTAACTTCTGTTACATTAGAGACAACTCTCCTCTGCCAAAACCCTAACCTCATTTTTCCAGAGAGAAAAAAAAACCACTCCACATAAGTAAAAATCTTTTAGGAAGGTTACCCACTTAAAAAGATACAACTAGTCCCATTATTTATTTAGTATTGGCAGTAAAAACATATAAAACTAAACCCTGACACATTTGATGTGACATTTAGAAAAATTCAGCAGCATTAAGATTTTAGCTTTACCCATAACTTGTCTCTTCTAGTACATGGCAGTAACAGCAGTCACTACTGTGTTTCAGTCCCCTTTCTTTTTAATCAAGGTTGTTTGTTTGTTTATTCAGCCCTTATGAGCTGGGTGAAAGTACGGTTTTACTTAGGTACACTTTGGTCCCCATCAGCTCTCCCCTAGGAATTATTGTTCATGACCACAAAATTTGCTTATCTTAGTATTTCAGTATATTCTCCTATTTGTACTGAACATCCTTTTAATCAAAAGGTACAGATACCGCTGGGTTCTTTGAAGCACTTCAAAGCTTCCCTTTTTCAAAGCAGCTACAGAAGCACACGCGTGGCCACAGCTCACCCCTGTGAGCAGCGGCTTAGGCAGCCTCTTTCATCCAGCATGAGAAATGTCTTGTGAGGCCAGGCCTCCAACACTCAGCTCTGGACATGGATAGATAGGTGGGAAAGAGTGGGGGAAGCAGGAAAGAACTGATGTTTTCCTACATTAAGTGATATATTGCTATGCAAGAGTTTATTTTATTGATGATAAACACAAGCACTGGAGTAGTGAGATACTAAACACATGCACTTCTAAAAAGTGGATATCGAGTGAGGTGCACAAGTCTTCCAACTAAGATCTTACAATTTTTGATAAATGAAACAACTTAATTGGGAGCCAAAACTCTTCCATTTTTACCATTTTGTAAAATGTAAGCATTACAATAGCCAAGTTAAATCTAAATCATTTGTACATGACTGCACACAATTTCACTGGGTTTTAAGTTTAAAGATGAAGAACATGTGGAAGCCTGGCACCCATTCCATAAACACATTGTTTAAGGAACTCCAAAAACTACAAAGGAATGGACATAAAACATTTTTAAAAAGTAATCTCCTGCCTTAAAGGAGAGATGATCCTCACAAGTCAGTGGAAAAACACAGTTAATTAACACAGGGTTACAAGAAGGGAGTAAGACTTGGGGGTTTTATAAAACGTTGTATAATAGAGCTCCAAGACCACAGAAATTACATAGAAGAATGCAAAGACACACTGATGCAGATTATTTTTTCTCCCCAGACTATTTAAACTCTTCCTGCAATAACAATCCTTCTGTCCCTCTTATCTCCTCTAGCATTGTTCTAATGTGTGTAGTAGAAGCATATTATGATTTTTACCGCTGGACCTCCTAAACACTAAGCTTATGAATGGAATATTTCTATTTACATTCCTTTAAACAGAAACTGCTGGAAGAGTGGAAAGCGTTCATCATACAGCTGGGTCAATGAAACAATAACTTTAGGTTAAAATACAGACTCCTTAGGAAGCTGGTGGCTGCAGTTGTGGTGTACCAGATTATATATAGTAGAAGCACGCGTCCAGGAAGTTCGTGTTTATGCAAATGTTATGTGCACTCTTAACCACCAAAGCACCTTTGCTGTTCAGTGCAACCAAGTGGAGGAATAAACAGCATGGGCAAGACATGTAATTTCTAACTGTAACAAAGCAAAGGAGACAAAAAGCCCCCATATACGTTGTAAGAAATAATGCATATTTTATCTGATTCTTCCCCCCATTCCCATTACTACTCCATTTTCTTAATACATGTCTCTAGCTCATAACTAAGTGCAGTTTACATCATTCTTTGCATAACAGATTCTTTAGCTACAGCTTAGTTTCAATACCTGACCTTGTTATTCCTGCAGAACATTTGCTTACCTACCTGCTTTAATAAGCCAGAGAAATCATAGTATCAAGATAGCACAGCAGAAAATACCTTAAAAACATCTTCAGTACCACTTAGGTTCTGCAACTACTAGAGAACAATTTCGTTCCAAAGACCTGAAGATCTTAAGTCAGTATTTTGCATTTTCTGTAATTTCATAATCAGTGATGCATACATTCTTTCTTGCAAGCCAGGAGAAACATGCATCAGAGAATCCAGGATATAAGTGCCTGGCAGAACCACAGCACATGGCTTTGTTTGCTACTGTTGAACAATGATCTTTTTTAAAGTCAGATATTATTATTTAAAAAAAAAAAAAAAAAAGTTTTATACCCAAGAATAGGCTGGGCCTCTATAT